>JAUZNJ010035482.1:0-12243 GCA_034780135.1 Jordanella pulchra
CCCCCCCCCCCCCCCCCCCCCCCCCCCCCCCCCCCCCCCCCCCCCCCCCCCCCCCCCCCCCCCCCCCCCCCCTCAGCAGGGTCACATAGATCATCAGATTATTTTGCATGACAGCTGTAAAAGCTTGTTGCTTTCTTTATGTTTGGCTTTGTGAGATGATAGATCAAACTGACAGCAGTCTGACCTGTCAAAGCAAGAAAGGAGCACGAATTATTACCTCTGAGCCTGAAGCTTTTCATGTTTTTTCAAGTCAACATGTTTGTTAGGGAGAGAAAAAATGTGCTAATGTTTAAGTAGATGTTGTGTTTTTTTTTTAAGGATTTCCCAGTTTAGTTACAATATAATTTATTAATCTCAGCACATCATATCATGTTAATCTTTAGCTAACTGAGTCTAAAATCCAGTGAACTACTCCTGAAATTCCTTCATTTAGGAAAGAATTTGGGGAATCCTCCTCGCCTGCAGCTTTTTCAATCGTACCGACAGCAACCTCCCTAACTTTAAAAGCTGATAGAAAAACTACATTTTCTTGCAGGACTAAGTTGAGAGAAAGGTCATTCTGATAAGTTTGCATGTAGTTTCAAATATATCGACAACCTTACAACCTTTTATTTTGGTTTTATACCACAGTAATTTCCTTAATGTTTGCTGAGTCATTTATATGGCAAGAATCAAACTCTTAATGCTGATTGTTACAGTTTGTTTTGGTTTTTTAACAAGGCTTTTTATTCGTCGTGGATTGCTTGATTGCTAGAAGTTCTCTTCTCCCACCTGAGCTGTGGATTTTGGAGGCTCCTCCAGAGTTCCTATGAGCCTCTTATCAGCTGTTCTAATTCCCTAATCGTCAGTTTAGATGTACGGTCATGTCTCGGTGGGTTTCCCATTGTGCCAACCTCTTTCCATTATTGGACAGTGGGTTAAATCAAAAAAAGCTTCAGTTACATATACTCCATATTCATTATTAAAGATTAAATAAATGTGCTTTAACTAAAGAATAGATGTTTTTTTCACATTTGATGGTGAATCTGTTTAAACTGTTTTACAAAAGAAAATAAATTAAAAAATCACAGGGGTATTGAAAATCATGATTAGATCCACAATCAGCTTTATTGGTATGGAATATATGCACAAACATGGAATAAAACACGTGTTTCAACCGCCTAGAGCAAACAAAAATAAAGGCTTTAGATATGGAATGAATTGGAGGAAAAAAAGTGAACCCAAACGTTACAAATCTTAAGGCAGACCTCAAAATGCCTACAGGATTTTTTCCAAAGAGGTGAATATAATAATATGTTTCCTGCCTTTAACCTCTTAAAATAAACCTGCAAATTAGAGGCTTTCTTTTGTGTCATGTAACGTAAAATTTGGGAAGGTCAAACCCTTGGGGTTTCACACTTCTTAAAATTACTCCTGACTCTTCCTAAACAATGACTAACTGCTTCTTCCCACACTTTCCACCTCCAACTCCAGCTAAATTGGCATTTATATCTCTCTGTTGCTTCAGCGCACAACATTGAGACATTAGCAGGGTGCGTGAGCAGCAGGTCAGAAAAAGCATTAGGAGCTTTGAAGCCGTAAGTAGCTTCACAATAATCACTTTCATTATTTCAACCCTGCTTCCATTCAAAGTAATGAAAAGCAAAATGGCAAATAGTGGCATTTAAAGAAGTAAGGAGAAAGAAATGTAGAAAACAATTGGTCTGATCAGAGCACAAACACTTATTAAAAACTCTTATTCTGTTAAGCAGTTTATTAGGACTAATGCACTCAGGGTGATGTGCAGTGTTATGTTTCTGTTTTGCATAAAGGTTAAAAGTTTAATTATAGACTTATCTGACAGGAGCACCATTTTCCATGTGTTTACTGTGTCTCATAAATTGCTTGTGACAAAATGTCAATAGGACTTCTTATAGCTACCTATTACCAAAGTATTTTTTCTTGCCAAATATTATTCTGTAATATTCATATTGATTCTCCATCACAGCTGTGAATCTCTGCAGCTCCTCCAGAGTTGCAGTAGGTCTGCTTCTCTGGTTAATGCCATTCTTGTAACCAGAGGATCTAAGAAAAATGAGATCCAGCCCGACATGGAATACATTTAACAGGTTTAATAAACAAGTTTGTGTTAAATGTTCAGGAATGTAGACAGATAGCAAGCTTAAACTGAACTGGCTAGTGATGGGCTGGTCTGGCTGCTTGCAGACCTGAGAAGGCCAACGACAGCTGAACAGAGTGAAGGCCGGCTGTGGGCAGACTGAACGCAGGTAGAATGATCTGGTGACGGAAAGAAAAAAAAGATTCATACGCCACCCGTGTCAGAAGCTGATGAGAATCCATCCAGTGAGGGAAGGGTGAGCACAGGAACACAAGAAGCCAGGTGGTGCACACTGACACTAGAGTGATTCTGATAAAGACAAGGAGGAGACATTTTGGTGGGGAATAACTGAAAGAGGCAGACAGAAACAGACAGAATAACAACTGGGGGCAATGAGGGTGATAGGGAGAGAGGCAGGTGCTTCTGCTTTCTTTAATTAGCAGCAGGAATAGGAAAAAACACCAGCCAGTCCAAAAACTCTCAATCAGACAGCATTCATGACATGCCTGGTCTCACCTTTCAGTTTAGCACCGTGTCTTTGGTAGGTTTGCAGTTGTGCCATACTCCTTCCATTTATGGATAATGAGTTGTGCTCTGAGATGTTTAAAACTTGGGATATGCCTCATAAACTAATCCTGCTTTAAACTACATCTTTATCCCCACTTGTTTGAAATGTTTCTCAGTCTTCATGACTTTATGAAGTTTATATATCTGTGAAGGTTCTCTGTCATCCAGGTCATGTTCAATCTTGAAAAGTTCAGTTTAGGCAACTAAATGTGAAGTTTCCTAGAAGATGTTTGCCTCTCATCCAAGAGGCTTCTTCAGTTCTAACTGATTTTGAGGAGCTCTGAAATTAATACGCTGTAGGTGTGACAAAAGAATTAGGGGAGTGGAATAGAAAAAAGAAAAAGGTGGCTCGGATTATTTGTGAGCATCATTGGTTCTGTGTTTTAATTTAGGGCTATAAGACAAAATTTGGCTAACTATGAAGATGTGCTACACATTTTCTTTATTTTATTTGAATTGCAAAAAATAGTTTAAAAGCAGCGTATGATTTAGCTTCAGCTATCCTCTATTTGATGTTGGTCTGACGCATAAAATGTGTCACATTAAATAGATTGGGAAGCCTGTGGTTGTTCTGTGAGAAAATGGAAAATAAAATATTGTTAGATTTGTGTTAGTATAAATGAACAGCAAATATGGAAGTATCTCTATCTAGTTATTTATTTTCCCATTTTCTCTTTTATTTTATGTTTCCTCTAAGGTGGAACAGTTTGTCTTGGAGGTCAGGTCAACCAGTGTCCACAGAATAAAAGACATAGCTAAACAGATATTTTGTAATGTTAGTTAGGGAGCCATTTCATAAATAAAGCTTTTCCCTGAGTTCCTGCTTTTTTTCCAGATTTGCGACACGCATGACACACAAAATTGGTCACACTCTCTGTTTGTCACAACTGGTCCCATCAATCAATGTGAACCAAAGCATTGCTTATAGATACAAGCTGTCTGTGGGATTTGACAGGTCACCTCATAGGAGCCACATGGCGTGCAGAGCTAGACGACACAATTACTGTTTTTGCTGAGGAATCTCCCTCTGTGTTTGTCGCTGGTAAACTCCCACATCCACCCAAACACATAGTGAAACACATGGTGGATTCGGTGCTGCTGTTCTGCCAGCAACATCATTACTCTCCTTCCCACCCTTGTCTCCATGGAGACAAGCTTCCAGAGCTGGCTGGCTCTGGACCATTGTGATTCAGCATAGAAACGGGGGGGTGCTTAAAAATCACAGTGAGCTGTGCGTTATCGTATTCCTAGCGCTTTGGTGATCAAAGAGCTGCTCCAAAATGCAGATGTGAAAGGGCAGCAGAGTAGGGGTAAAGGTAATCAGAGATTTCTACAAATATTGTTATAAAATCCATGTTAAAGGAGAATTATCTTTTTTGGAGGAGATGAAGTAATCAGTATTAATGTATACAAAAATTACAAACTATAACTCAAAACCTATGAATGATGACGTGAGGTCATTTTCAGCTTTTTTTACTGATAAGAATTCAAATTAAATTATTTGTAAGGCAAATCAAATGTTGTAAACCAGAGGGGGGCTTTTTTGGTGTTAATAGCTGTAGCCAGCAGGGATCTTCTGTAGTGGTCTGTCTCACAGTGGCTCTGGAGAAGCCTATGACTAAAGACACTTTTGTTGTTCAACAGTCTTCTGAAAAAGAGGCTCTGGGTTCGTCCATAATGATCTTCAAACCTCCAGTTACTTTCCAATAATGATAATAGTTATAAACCTACTTCTCTGTCCTCTTATAAAAGGAGCATTTGACTCAGCAGGGTTATGTTGTTCATGAATGACAAACAAACAAACCAATCATTTGTGTGAAGCAACCAAACCAAACCATTTCCTTAAACTAGTTCATTACTTTTTCAGTTTTGTTAAAGTAATGTGGGTCAGTCAAGAGTAGAACTTCACACAATGGTATTTGTTACTCCAAGCTAATGGCTAAAGTTAGCTTAGAAGAGCTAAGGATTCACTGAGCCAACCTAATGGACACAGAAATGTATGAAGTATTTATTACTTATTTATGTTCTGACTTCATAGAAAGTCTACCAAGGAGTGATTTGTCAAGTAGTGTTGAACTGGCGATTCACTCCTTGGTGATACAGGAATCAGACCGTGATTTCTTTGAGCTGTGGCTGAATCGAGACAAGCGAACCTGAGACACAGAGCACTGCCCCTGAGGAGTGATTCCTGCAGATATTCAGCCATTTGCAAGATGTACGAACTAGGTTGTGATTAGTTTGCTCTGTAACTTAGCCTATGTTGCAGCATGAATGAATAGCATCATGAATGAACCATCCCCTTATATGTGCAGTGAGTGAATCATACTGAGAGTGGCAGGGTGGCACTCACATGCAAGACCAATGAACTGAGAAAGGACAGATGGGACCTCAAATAGGTAATTTAGAGATTCATGTCAGATATTCTTTCCATCATATCCTGGAAAAGCATCTTTTTCAACAATTGTAAATGTTTTCTCCCAAAGTTGTAATATAGTTGAATTTTGTCCTCACCTGAGCCGATAGGGTTCTGTTTGCTAGAACTTCAAAATAAGGTAAACTCAAAATGTCTGCTTATCTTTATAGGAGGGATATAAGAGACAGTTAAAGTTTTACGATTCGTACAACTAATTTCACTAAGGTCATGCTTATTCCCCTTTTTTCTTTAAATATAAGGAACAGAACATTTGGTTAAAGCTCTATTATTGATTAATTTAATTATAAAAGAACTGAAAATGTAAGGCATGAACTAACTGATTAAGGAAACAAAATGTCTGAACAAATCTTGATGAAATGATTAAAGTGATCAAGTTCATGCAGTAGTAGTGTCATTTTTAATACCATGTTGTGGATAGTCTCCCTGGGACATCCATAATTCAGGGAGCAGAGTCATGAGAACAAGTCCATAGTCCTGATGGATGAGTTTTCTTTGGTACAGGAACTGGCATCATATTCTGGGTCAGGTTAAGGTTGACCGTGGTTTGTAGAATCACAAAGACTTGTTCTGCACAGACCTTCAGAAATGTAGGACTGACACCATCTGGAGCTGGAACCTTTTATCTGGTTTAGTGTCTCCAGCTGACTCTTTAACCGACTACTGGAGACAGATAGATGAAAAAGGAGGCCAAAAAAGCAGTACCATCATCAAATAAAAAAAAAAACAGGTAATAGTAGAAGGATCAATGAACATAAAATAAAATCAGGATTAAAAAATAAAAGTTTGTGTATTACATAAAGTAGCTTTAAGTGTTAAAAAATAAAGCACCATTATGAAGTAAACATATAAATAAACAACATAAATAAAATGAAATTAATTAAATGAATAATAAATCTTGAAATAAATAAATAAATTACAATGTAAGATAAGGAATTCTTATTTTTGGTATTCATTTTTTTATTTCATGGAGACTATCTACTTATTGACTACTGAACAGTATTCATTAATTTACTAAACATTTAATTCTTAATTATTTCTAAAATTCTTATTTAATACATTCAAATGAATGATGTGTCTTTCAGCAATCATTTGTGTTAAACTTTATTGTGATTAAAATAATTATAATTTAAATTTTGCACATTCTCTCCAGTTGTTCCAAAAATCAAGAGGCTATCCCAGTATGAAGTCAGCTGTTTCTTTTTTCAGAAACTGGACAATAAAAGGTTTGCAGATGGATATTGCACATACTTTTTGTCAATCCCACATTTCTGCTTAAACTTTTGTGGGGGGTTTTTGTTATAATTTCCTAATCCTGAATGTTATCTTTTTATTAGCAGAACAACTAACACAAAACAAATATCTAAATGTATTCAATGTTTGGATATGTTCAACTTTACTATGATTTCCAAAATATTAGTTGTTTCTTTTCAGCCATTTAGTTTGCATCTGTTTTCTGGCTTTTTGTTTTTTTTTTTATCAATGTAGTGTAAGAATTGCAAAAAGCAATCGGTTTCCATTTATGGCTGATTTTTTAGCTTCTTATAAATTTCAATACATCAGCTTTGAACTAACTTTGGGCCCATTTTTTACTGATGTCATTTTAAACTTAAATAGCTGAATGGAAGTGGTTCTATTGAACAGCAAGAACAGAGTATGTCAGTGTGACCTACTTAGAAATACTGATAAAGCTTAAAACCAGACCGGGGTCTGAAAGCCTTAAGACAGAAAGCATGGGGGGAGAGGAAGAAAACTAGCAGTCTGTTAAAACGCCTCCTTAATAGCTGTTGAGTCAAGGAAAAGTCTTGCTGTTTGTCAGTGGTGCAGAAAGACAGGCAGAATCAGCTCAAAGCCTCAGTGATGAATGCACCCGGCAGCTGTAGGCCTCAACGTCAGGACAATGTCGGAAGTGTCCAGAGAAGCTGGTTTTAGATCGGATGTAATGGATCTGTTGGAGCGTTTGTGAGTTTTCACATAGAGGAGAGGTGGAACAGAAAACTTTCATCAGCTTAACACCTTCACCTTAACTAGAGGGCTCAATGTGTTCTCTGTGTTCATTACATTTATAGACACAAGCTAGTATACAGTTGATTAAAATAAACGCCCCCCCACCCCCCCTCCGCTCAGCATGGGCTCATACCATACCTTGTGTGTGTATAATTACAGAAGAAGGGAGCCTTATCAAAGGTCAAAGGACACCGAGGGATTCCTGCAAGCATTGAGTCACATGCAAGGTCAAGAAAAGAGGAGGAAAAAAGCAACAGATCCGGTCAGCATTTAGGATAAAGTTACATCTCAATAAAATACAAAATCATATATCATCATTGCTTTATACCGGTAGTTAAAGTAGAATTCAAAAATAAATAGATGATGTTGGCCATAAAGTTGGAATAAAATATTTCTATTACCTCTCCTTATAAAATGGTTGTAATACTTTGATTAATCCTTGAAAGACCAAGTAAAAAACTTCTTAAACTACATTCTAGTGAAAAATTTCAATCACAAAAACCAAGAACTGTGTCAAAAAAATTAATTAGCCAAGTGCTTACTGTGAATTTATCTCACACAAGTGATGCATTATTCTATATCTATATAGACTATTGTGGCTAAAGACAAATGGAACTCTCCTTTATTTCAGAAAAGTATGACAAAAGCCCAAAAGCAGAGTCGATATTACTTCCTACACAGAGAATATTCAAGAGAGACTCCATGCCACACTGCAGGGCCCCCCACAAAGCACTGTATATATAAACTGTAAAGTTTGTGGGGGAGAAAAACAATAACACGGCTAATATTTCTATAGAAATCATTTTTTATTGGTCCTTAGAAATATTCAGTTGGGTGTAACTTCCCACTGATATTACCAAATTTGCAACTTTACAGTGTCACATTAAAGCTACTGTCCACTACTACAACAGTTTTATATGTCAAGCTACACCCACTTAAAGGTTAAAGACCAGCAGCTGATTCTATTCATGTTTTTAAAGTCTTTTCAAAGCCATGTTTTGGTGATTTTTGATGTGGCCAGTTAACAGGTCAAACTCTCAGGAACTGAGTTTTGGCATCTTGTTCTCCAAACCCCACAGTTTACTGGGTAGAAACATCTTAAATATAAGCTTGTCCCATTGAATCAAACAACTTAAATCAATTAAACTTCCAATAATATTTCAATTTACTGAGTTAAACCTTGATATAATTTTCATCTGCCAATCAGGAAATGAAGTTTTACAGAAGAACACTGGGGAAGTATAAAAATCAAGAAGATAATAGACTTTTTGTATCTGACATCAGAATACCGACATATTTTTCATTCAAACACTTATTTTACTGATTTTTTTTAGAGGATCTTTTGAAAATTAAATGAAATCAAAGGTTTCTTTTAATTGGTTTCAGATATGTCAACAGTTAGATTTTCTCAGAAATCACCCCACAAAATAGGATTTCCACATCTATAAATCCTGGAGACAACTCACCCAGGCCTTAATGATTAAAGAAAATTGTTTCCCTTTTTGATGTAGCCTGAGCAAGCTCAGACTAAACACATCGCTAGTGGCATACAGCAGCATGAACACAATGGAAATGAAATGCCAGACCTATTACTTGCCTGGAGGCAGGTACAACGCTGTGCACCATTAACTAAGAAGTTGCATTTAAAAAAATGTCTAAAGGAAAACACTGGCAGCTGTCTGCTCCATGGCCTCAGAAGCTGATCCAGCGTTCCCCCATGTGCCCATCCACGTGTGCAGTTTTTGCAGTGCACAACACACAGAGTGAAAGACACTGTCTGCAGCTGTTAGAGCAATTGTTAAAGTGAATCAAGTAAACACACGGTGCCATTATCTCAAAGTACACAAGCTTGCATATTATTCCGAGTATCAGTAGGAGGCATCTGGCATCACTGCCTTACAGTCTGTGATTTTTGTGCTCAGAAACAGAACAAGGACATTATTGTTGCAAATGAGACACGATCATTTGATGTTCTTTTCGCCTGTCAATGCAGAAATAAAAAATAAATGGATAAATATGTCAAATGAATTCCAAAACAAGTCATGCAAAGTCCTTGTAAGAAAGAAATTCAGCTGTTTTGGTATTTTCCCAGCCCCTGGAAAAAAGCTACAGGAATAACGAAGCGTGTTTCCACAGAAAGAGGCAGTACCGGAGGGCGGTACTCTGATGTTTTTTAAGCATCGGCGTACAGGAGGCATACAAATGATCGTGCAGAAACATGATGAGAGCAAGCGGCAGGCTGTAATACAAGGTCCCCATGGCAACCACACAAAACCAGATGCACTTACCATGGCAACAGAGCTGGTGAGGGGAATATGGCGAAGGCAGAGCTGGAGCTGGTGATGACCTCCGAGTGTTTGAAGTGAGACATGCTCAGCAGTAAACATTTCAGAAACAAGAATATTTTAGAGAAAAAGAAAAGCGCAACACCTGCTAATTTAAAGAAACACGTCGGAATAAATGAGTACATTGTTTTATACGACACATGTGATGGTAATGATTCTGAATGGCAACTGGGCTGAATTCTTTTAGCATCTACAGCATTGTTTTAATCAATCACTTTTTGTTCTCTCTTCACGATACGACAGCAAAGAATTAAGCCAAAAACAAAACCAGGGTTAAAATGCGTATGCATGAGCATGTGAGCCGCGTGTCTGTGTTGTTTTACAAAAATAAATAAATAAATCAAACAAGTGGGAGAGAAGAGTTGCATCATATAAAAACATGAGGCACTAGGCTCAGGCATCCTGAGCATACCATGGTCTGCCTCCAGACACAGCAGGACAGATCTGGAAAGACCAGATATTAGTGAGAAAGGAGCAGACCTTTACAGACTCAGGCTATCATTCTTCAGGTGTTTTAGAGGTTTGGTGCAGAAGCATGCAGCTCTATGCTATGGGAAGCAATAGGACCAGATTTGCTCCTCAGAGACTGAACTTCTCAAACTCATTCAAGACTGTTCAGAGTAAAGGTTACCATCATCCATAATGGTTTGTTAGATTCTCCATTAGAATTAGTTTTGGACTCTGCTAACTTATCTTTATGCTTTCACCTAAACCATCCCATTCTAGCTCTTGTATATTAATGAAAAGTATCTTGCTGGTTCCCTTTTAGTATTGCTTTAAGGGGAATTCTTTCTGTCTTCATAAAAACTTTAACCAGCTTCCCTGTATCCCTGCTGAAGAAACGTATGTTCCTGGCATTATTCTTCCATGGCAACGTTTATGATGGGGATGGTTTGTTTAAGATAAGATGCAGTTTGCTGCATGTCAGAAGGATCAACTCTGGTCTGGACCACAGTACCTAAATCCACCTGCCTACTAATCCTCATGCAAGTAAACTGCAAACTTCTTATGGCATTCTTCTATTATAGAGCTTTTAGAAAACATCATTCTCCTCTAATCAAGAGAAAAAAACAATAGATCAAGAAAATTTGAGCTCAAAGCAGTTTTGTCCACATTGGTTTTTTTCACCTTGGGAATATGTCACTCTTGTGTTAACAAATAACCTTCACTAAGACTAATTTATGGATGAGGGTTGAGAATATGATTGTTGAAGAAAGTAAGATTAGTTTACGTTAAAAAGAAATGTTTAAAAAAGGTTAAAAACATTTCCAAAGGGAGCTGCATTATCTGTCAATCTGGTTAGGGGCAGTTTTTCAGGCCAGCAGCCATTAATATCATCAAGCAAACTCCATCCTGAGCCCCTTTTTGCTCTTTCATAGCCTTCATGACAGCAAAATATATATATAAAACAAGACTTTCCTCTGCTTCCAGAACATATCTGGTACCAAGTGGCTTAGAAAGTCTGAGGTGATGAAATACATTAATCCTCTCTACTGTAATTTATCCACCCTGAAGCATGGCTGTCTGCTGGAGCCGTCTGTGAGATGGTGGGTGTGGCAGAGCAATGAAAGGAAACAGCACCACAGATCTCCCTCACTGTCGCCACCTAGTGACAAAACACAGCTTAACGCACCGTGTGTGTGATTTTGAATACATAGTCACGATTTTACACATTTATTAAACTCTACCTCATTTTTTTTCAAATAGCTGTTGTTGATTGTGTATTACTGCACTGATTTATTGGAAGTTAGACTCACAATGGAGCCTCAAATTCTCCATCAAATCCAGTTTGCCTCGGAAACAATTGCAAGGTATCACACAAAATCAGAGTACTATTTAAGTATTTTATTGTTAGAGTTACAGGGATATTTCAATCAAAAATATCTATCTGGTTATTTTTTCTCTATTCTTTATGAATGCCTTTATTATTATTTTTTTTTATTTTCAGATGCCAAATAAAATGTGATTTGTAGAAAACAAAAACAAATCATTTAGCCAGTAAAAAAAAAAAAATTAAAGGACGGCCTCAGAGTAACAGTTCAACAGTACTCAGTGTTTCTTTTTCTAACCTTGCCACTGGGTGCCATCGTGTGTTTAAAAGTTATACTGCAACACATAAACAGAGATTATTCCTGTTAAGACTTTCTCTATGACCCTTGTGGTTAAGTTTAGCTTTAATACTGTTTTTCCACAGATTACTGACCTGGTATACCTAAGGAGCTGGTAAGAGCCTCTGTTTGAAAACCACTACTGTCTGGTAACTTATCTCTGAGGCTATGATCCATACTAAACTGGAGGGTAACAGTTTTTTTGATGGCACATTATAACATATTCCCATGCATCTTCTCACATATAAAGCCGTAAATGGTGAAGCTCTGTCTTATATCAGAGATCTGATTGTTCCTTAACTTCTTAACGGAGCACTTTGTTTTCATCTGCAGGTTTACTAGTGTTTCCAATAATTTCTAAATGTAGAATGGGAGGCAGATCTTTTAGTTATCAGGCTCCTCTTCTGTGGTACCAATTACCAGTTTTAGTCCGTGAGGCAGACACCCTGTCGACTTTTAAGGCTAGGCTTAAAACAGCCCTTCCTTAAAAGCTTATAGTTAGAGTCGCACAGGTTGTCCTGAGCTCTCTCTATAGTTATGTTGCTATAGGCTTATACAGGTAAAAGCCAGTAAATTAGAATATTTTGAAAAACTTGATTTATTTCAGTAATTGCTCTAAAACTTGCTGGTAGACGGCTGCATTGACCCTGGATCTCAGGAAACAGAGTGGACCGACACCAGCAGATG
>JAUZNJ010035483.1:0-12242 GCA_034780135.1 Jordanella pulchra
TATCTCTGCTTCTGTCTCCTTGAACCCCAGTCTTCCTCAGCAGATGGCCGCTCACACTGAACCTGGTTCTGGTTCTGATGGATGTTTCTTCCTGTTAAAAGGGATTTTTTCCTCTCCACTATCGCTTCATGCTTGCTTAGTGTGAGGGATTGCTGTTGAATTAAAGATTCAATGCAATCAGTTGGTTTTCCTTAGATAGAAATCGTTTTAACTAATCTGACTGTGTGTTTTGATTGAATTGTCTTTGTAAAATGCCTTGAAATGACATGTGTTATGAATTGGAACTATAGAAATAGACTGAATTTAATTTAATTGAAATGAATCCATGCAAGTGCTCATGGGAAATGCAAAACAATACAGATTTTGTCCACTGGGGGAGCCAAAATCGAGCAAAACTAAAAGTTCCAGAAAGGTCTTCTGAGTAATTTTACTTTTGTTTTTAAATGTACTTAATCTTTTTTATCTTTGCATTTTTTCTTTTAAAATGTGATTATTTTGATTGAAAATCTCCTCGTGGAGCTAAAGCTGTTGGAAATGTGTAGTAGAAATAAATATGACCCTGTGGGTATGACCTTCACAGGGTTTGTGTTTCCATGGTTACTGCTGCATTCAGGGACCTCCTTAGTTCAGTGTCTGTTTGTTGGCTTGGTCCAGTTTGTCAGCATTTCTTCTGTTTCTGAGGCAGAACTCTTAAATTATTCATCAGAACTTTTAGTGTTTCTGTCAAACAGATACATCGGCTCCTCCCACTGGTTCAAACTCTCAAAATGTCCTCCTGAGGTCTGAACACATTCAGGTGCTGTGGAGAAGGTCCCTGTGTGAACATGGAGCAGACGGTTGGAGCACCTGAGCAGTGTTTGGATGCTGGGATCAGGCAGTCTCCCAGAGGCTGATCAATAACCTCCTGTAAGCTGACTCCTTCCAACTGCAGGGCATCCACAGCACATCACATCCAGCTCATGTTCTCTGTAGCATCTTCAGATGAGCTGTGTTGGAAAACGGACCGACGACAAGTAGGCAAACAGATCAATGAAACACGATGATCGCATGCAAGTTATTACTATGGCCGAGTTGATGAAAAACAAAAAAAAGACAATAAACTGAAACTGCCTACAAATTTGTTTTGGCAGTAAGTATAAAATATGAAGTCCTTTTAGTCCACATGAGGAGGATCACTTAGACACATGATTTGTTCATTTTAGGTTTGACTAATATCTACAAAGAATAATATTTTGATTACTTCATTACTCATCATAACAGAATCAGCCTTAATTAGAGATCGACTAAAGTTACCTTAACTGGCCCCAGATATGTGCTGCCTGTATTTCTTCCTCTTCCTCTATTTGTGGGATAAAATGACGCAATCATAGCAAATGTCACACAAGTCTCTAATTCAACAAAAGAAACCTTTATTAACAAATGAAGCAAAACATCAACAATTCATAGCAAATGGCCGGCACGCATCGACTGCTACGATACAGGAAAAAAATGCTATCAGAGAAAAATGGGAAAAAAATAGGTTTATGCTTCAGTCCTGTTTTATTCAGTTTATAAACCTCTAATCTATAACTTCACATTCTTTCATAATCTTTATGCCTCAAGCTGATTAGACAAAAAAATAAATGGCTGACCCATCAGAAGGGAGGAGGTTTAGTTGTGTTTAGGTCCAGCAGGAAATAAGGGTTGTTACTTTGGTGATAAATAAGAAGAAGGCTTTTAGGGAACCAATCAGACAAGTTCCTGATTCACATTATTTCGAAGTTTTACTGCTCAATATTCCCTAGATAACTGGATGGAAACATAGTTTATGTGTGAGAATCTCCTCAGATCTTAGAACCAGACATGACACTAGAAAGCAAAGGATAAAATAAATAAACCCAGGATTAAGCAAACATGGCCTCCAAAGGGAGAACTGGTACACGGATCAATGCTCCTAATCTGTCAAACTTTATTTTATTATTTATGTTATTTATTACACAGGAAATGGTTAAAACTTTTCTAACAGGTTTCTGTTCTGCAGCAGAAACGATTCATTCACACCAGGATCATTCACATAGAAACCAGCCTCTATACGACACACTCATAAAAACATACATAAAATCAACGATTTCAGGTGAAAGGGTTTGGATGTTTTTTGAATGAATAATAGCTCTCATCTGATTGATCTAATCCTTTGAGGAATATGATCCCTCACCTTAGTAAAGATGCAGAACGATGACCTCTGTCCACACCTATTTTAATAGGAAGGGGCTGGAGCTGTTCAGTCCAGGTTGAACTTGTGCTTCTCTGTTTATTACTTCTTCATGCATGTTTTTGTCATATGACCTCTGGCATGTTCTGAGTGAAGGACAGAAGCCTCTGAGGCCTCCCATTGTGAGTGTCTGTTAGAAAATGCTGAAGCTGCAGAGAGGTTTGGTGAAAGCGTCCCGCTGCAGCGTGTGTCTGCTGATCTGTGGACATTCCTCCATTTGGACAGAGCTGAAGCTTCACATGATGATGATGTTGATGCTGCAGTGTTTCCTATTGAAGACCACACCCCCATACACCACCCACCCATCAACCTCACACTGAGCGCTGCTCACACAGGATGTTCCTGTCAAAATAAAGGTCTTCCATTGGTTCTATTACGGTAGTAAAAAATACTATTCTTCTTTTGCATGATGGACAAAGTTTATTAGGAATTTGTGAAATATTACATGATTTTTGAACTATAAACCAAAGTAAATACGATTGAAAATAAATTGAGCATTGAAATCAAGATTTACATTTACCCAGCACTGACTCAAATGTGGATGCTTATATTGATCATTTAAATCGTTAATATAGAAAACAACAACAAGCTTTACTTTAATAGATATTTCATCTTTTCAGGCTTTTAGTTTTCAGACTTAGTCTTTTAAAAAAGCAGCAGCTGAGCAAAGACTCATGGTGGACAAATCTGTCCATGTACCAACAGAGAGGAGATTTGTTCCACAGATGAAGTTATCTGTTGACACGGCAGGGCAGGTCTCTTGTTTTATACTGGTCAGCATTTCTTTCAGACTGGAAGGTTTCTGTCAGGAAGGGTGGACTGGGGGTAATTTTACAAAACATTAAGGTGGGTGGGGAAAGTCTGACCTGAAGTCTAGGAATGTTTATCTGGTTGTTTTAGAGTTGAAACAGAATAAAAAGGTCAATCAAAGGAAAAACAGTCCAAATCTACAGGACTAGTACTCAGAGCATCTTTAGAAAAACACCAGAAGCAGCAGACTGGTTTAAAGAAGGTCAGAAGGCCCAATGGGATTTTATTCTGAAGGTCCTCCCGGAAGTGTCTCTGTGAATCACTGCTAGCTTGTTAGCGGGGGTCCTGCCTCTCTGTCTAATGACGGACGGCGCTGCTGCGGTTCAACTTGGCTAAAAACATTAATTTCGTCCCCTAAAGCTGTTAGCATGTCCCACACCGTCATCACCACCACCACCACCGCCCGCTCCTCCGGCGACAGCGTCCTCAACCTGGGATACAGCCGCACCATCCCTGGACTGCTGAAGATCGGCCAGCTGGTGAGTCCCGACATGGAGCGGGCTCTAAGGCGGGGTTCACCGGGGAGGGTCGGAGGTTCAGCTCCGACACACGGCTGGACACGAACCAACTCCCTCCGTTCATACGCGATACTCTCGATTTTAACGTCATTTCCCGTAAATCCCACAATCTTTGAAGGATGAAGGATAAAGTAAGCTGGTGGGGTGTGACGTATATATAGTCTTATTTTCCAAAAGTTGTAGTTCTTATGATGCATGGCAAAAACTTTGAATATGAAGCAATTAAAGCCAAATGTATCATAGTTGATACATGAATTTCTGAGACCTCTGCATCATCACTGGGATGTTTTCGATCTTGAGAACCTGACTTAATAAATTAGAAATATGTAGGGAACAGAAAATGGATAAAAGATTATACGGAAAGGCCTAAAGTATCAGAATTTATGCAAATAATGATCAAACCTAAGTTATACAAAACGTATGTTTTTTTTTCATAATTTTTCATAGAATTCAATGACAACTCTTTAAAAAATCCGAATTTTCTGTCGATTGTCGATTCTGTCATGGTTCTGGCTTGAAAGGGTAAAGTTAAAGTGGAATATTTTTGACCGGTCATCTCTGGGGATTCTATAAGTTTTTATTAGTTTTTCTTTTTAGAAATAGAGTCACATTTTCAAGCTTTCATTCCTCAATGTTTTGATGATTAAAGGTAAAAGGAAAGAAAACCCAGAAAGGTTCTTAGAACCTCCCATCTGACCGATCAGACGTCCATTCTCAGGGTACCTGGTTGGTCTCCTCAGCATGGAACCTGTGGTTCTGCTGAGGTCCAGTGGAAGCCCGGGTTCTTTTGATAGGTCCTCTTCCTGGTTGGTTCTAGTGTCTGTCATCCATCTCCTGAAAACAGCCCATAGATTGATGTTCTGGTCCGGTGGGTCTTCTGGCCGATCAGGCTCAGAACCACCATGATCCGTCAACCAGCCTTTGGCAGTTTGTGTTCTGCTGGAAGATCAGCACGTCGTTCCAGAGGGAAGCGTGAAGGGCTCTAGTAGATGCTGATGTTGTTTTCCCTCATTATTAGATTTATTTATAAGATATAAGAAAATAAGGAACTGATGAACAGAGACGATTAAAATCTGTGAAACATGATGAACAGCGAAGCAGAGCTATAGCTAACAGACTGGGTATGTCGCTCTAACGTACTGTCAGTGGATGCTAACTGTGATCTAGCCCTGTTTTTAGTGGAGTCCATCATTCGGTGCTGTTTGCAGAGCTGATTCGGTGTTTCTGTTGTTTTTTTGACCCCACCTGTTCGCTACCTCCATCTTTGTCTCTTGTATTATTTTTTCCTCCCAGCTCTCCCTGCTCATCGCCTTCCTGTGCGTCCGTCTCGCCCGCGGCTGGCCCAGCTGGGCGGCCTTCCAGTTCTTTGAGGTGGTTTTGCTGTGGTTCTTGGTGGCCTTCCTCATCTTCTTCCTCATGCACCTGTTCCGGCTACAGGCGCGGATGCCCTGCATTAACTGGCCGCTGACGGTGAGAAGTTTTCCTCTGCTCTGAACGACCTTCCATCCAGTCGAACCCAACACGCCGGCTTCTCTTTAGGTTCAGATGTGGGTTCTGTGGCCGTCCGTCCTGTTGGATCGTGTTTTGTCAAACAGCTGCGAGCAGAACCGGAGCCTCCAGTTAATGCGCTGTGTTTCTGTGCTTCAGGAGTTCTTCCATTACTCTGTGGGGTCGGTCCTGATCTTCATCGCTTCCATCGCTGCTGCTGTGAAATGTGGAGGAGTGTCTTCGCTGGTGGTGGCGTCGGTGCGTAACTCGCCCAGTGATCCCGGGTTCCTCTGACCTTCGCTCTCTGGTTCTGGACCTTTTGTTGCTGGTTCTGTGATTGCTGTCGTTTGTTTGCAGGTGTTCGGGTTCATAGCGACGTTCCTGATGGTTGTTAATCTCTGGACGTCTTATAGCGTTGCCTGCGGCTCCCCAGGTAGGTCCTCATCTTCATCCGCATCTGGTTTTCAAACACTCCCCCTCATCATCATCATAAGGATGATGTGGAGTTTAAAGCAGATGTTTGTTCAGTTCAACACTATGCAGAAGTTAAACCAGGTCAGAAGATGGTTTCCAAACCTCCTGAAGATGGAAAGATGAACCGTGGAGATGGAGAACATCTCAGACGGCTGCAGGTCTTCTAGGAGTCATTCAGCCCGACGTCAGAGCAGGAAGCTCAAAGCAAAATCCAAAGTCCAGAACTTTCCCCCAGTCTATAGGTCAGCAGGTCAAAGGTCAGGACTCAGGTTGTTCAGGTTCAGGCTGATTGGAAGAACAGAAGGAGGAAGGTTGTTCTGTGCAGAACCAAGATAGAAGCATCGGCCCGAAGCCAGAACCTCTGGCTCCATCAGGCGTTGAACGAAAAACGGGCCACATCCTGTTAGACCTCAGCTGTAGATTAACCCTTTGTCTCATTTACCCATCATGCTTTTCTGCCTCTCCAGGTGCTTCCATGTAAAAAACAACTCGTCATGAAGAAAGCAGCTGCATCCCGGTCAGTTTTCTGCCCGGTAACCACCTGAATAACGGACCTGATTGGATTAAAAGCCTGCAGAGCTAAAAGGAAAACCTGGTCCAAACGGGTCAGACTGTGGTGGGAAAATCCCCTGAGCTGTAGGTGCTCTGTGTCACAACATGCATGCTTTACTTTTTCATCTCCCTTCATCGTCTGAGATCTAAAATCTGCAGAACCTTCTCACCGGGCCATAAACCAGAACCGCTCATTCGTCTCATTCCCTGGTTGCTTTTTTTTCTGGATTCTGATCCAAACCTTCCTCTGGGCTTTAAGCTCAGAGGAGCAGGTTCGGACCGCAGGGAGGGAAAACATCAGGCAGGAGGAGGTCCAGGAGAACTGGCTGTGGGTTCTGAATCGTTTCACCAGGACCAGCAAGCAGAACCAGGAGGAACTGAGTCAGAAACATTAATGAATGTCAGAACATCTGAATCTGGTCTCCTTTGTTCTGTGTAGCATGTTGGGCCGTTAAAGTGGGCGGTTCTGGTTGGTTAACAGAGGGAATTAGCAGAAAATTATTCATATGTTTTATTATTAAAAACGTTTCGTTATTAAGTTGATCTGCTTTCAGACTAATAAGCAAAACCTTCCTGTAAACCAAAGAGGCCGCAGCAGCCAGAAAGAACCACTTATGTTTAGGATCGGGGTCCAGAAAAGCCCCAATGTGGAAATCTGTCTGCACAGATTAATAATTTCTAAGCACACAGAGAATTCAGAGGATTTTACCACAAAGACAGAAGCTTAAGAATCAAAAATGTTCAAGTTTACAAATATATCAACTATATCAATGAATGTCTGCATGAATTAAAGAAATCCAGGCACGAGTTAGAGAATACAGCTCTGGAGACCGTTTATGAAACACAATAAAGCACATCGACGAGGCGCCGCTACCTCAGCAGATCTAGACACGCTGCTTCAGAAAACATGCAGCTCATGTCCAGAACAAAGAGGTAAAACAAAATAATCGCATGAATAAGTAATATTGGCTGAACGGAAGAAAAAAAAGAGTCATCAAAGATGCTTTAAAGCTGAAGCACAAACCAAGCCTCCAAATACCTCTGGTCTTCGTACCACGCCGTCGTTTTATCCTGCATGTTGCAGTAGTCTGTGTTTTTACTCAGTGAAAGCAGCGTTTTATTAATCTGTGTTCATTGATTTCCACACATTAAAAAATGCTGTTCAACAGCAGTTCATGACCTCGTGATTTAAAGTCAGCCTCTTTTTAAATCGGTTTTATAAATATTCCAAAGCATTAATAGAAAAATCCCTGCAGAAAAGTAAACTAATGGACACCTTGTTTAATCTTAATCTAATCTGAATACTGAAGATTATATCTGTTAAAAGTATTTTCATAATAACCTTTGACTGAAGGCTTCATTTTCAGTTTAAGTGCAAACGTGGTAAACAGGAAGTAGATACTGCAATGAAGAGTTAAAAGTCTTATAAGGATTAAAACCACAAAGTAAGCTAAGCTTTATATGTTTATATGTATATATCACATATATTATTGACAATATATGTATATATATATATATATATATATATAAACTGGCTATATATATCAATGATAGATTTGAAAATAAACTCATACGATTACAAGAATGTCATAATATTAGGTCTATGGGAATAAAATCGGAACATTGTATTATTACTAAAATGAAGAGATTGAGATAATGAGATTAGATTCGTAAATCTAACAGATGAAAATCACTACATCATGAGGTTGAATTCATAACTTTAAGAGATTCAAATCGTAACATCACACAAAGAAATTCTTAACTCTACTAGAATAAAGTGGTAAAAAGCGATTAACGCCGTACTCCAAGGTTAAAGAAGTATTTTATTTAAACTCTTGGAGCAGTTTTCCCTCTTAGTTAAAATACTTTGCTGCAGTTTGGTTAAACTTTCATTTGATCAAAACAACTTTTCTTTTGTCTCATATTGTGACTTCAATATTAATCTGAATTTATTCTCATACTTTATTTTCCCAATTTTCTTTTTGTATTATCATCATGATACAAGTTTATTCTCCCCAATAAAAAAGTCCTAATATTGCTCTAATACTCTGTTGACCTTTGATCTTGGTTTAGTCAAAGCTAAGTTAGCACAGAGGCTAAGATTAGCATAGGCTTTTAGTTTGGGAGCTAGCTAGCCACTGTGTTCTTGTTTAGTTCTTAAAGCCCTCTGCATATAAAACAGAAAAGTACATTTTAAAATGTGTTTTACTTTTTAAACAAATGTATTAGTCTATGTTTTAAAACTTGTTCCAAAACCTATTCCACTTTACTGACGATTGTTTTTCGTTTTACCCTGAGCTAAGTTAGCTCAGGCCAGCATGTTTGGCTAATGTTAGCATAGTAATCACCTGCTGACAGTTTTATCAGTGCTAAGAAATTAGTAAAATATAATATTCTATTTCAGCTCAGATTAATTTTACTCAGAAATTGAAGTATACATTTTAACACCTTTTTACTATTTTTTGGTTTAAACTGCGGTAAAGTTGTAGCATTTTTATATTGAAAGTTTTGGTGCTTCATATTCATAGTTTTTGAGGATAAATGGGATTTAATAACTTTTCAAACACATTACGTCTGTTTTGGCTAATTGTTTTTAAAAAAAAAAGCTTTGATCCTCCAACATGAACAAACATCAGGACAGTTTAGTTCAATTTAATCAAAGTTTTGCTGTTACTTCCTGCTCTCCGGTATTGAGTCCCTGTTGCTCGTAGAGTTTTGCTTCTTCTTCCTGACTGTTTCTGACCTCTAACCGCTGCAGCATCGTCCCAGACCCCCCACCGTGTTTTTGTTTGTTCTGAAGTGGCACAGAGCACAGAGTGAAGGACTCGCATCCTAATCGTGTCAAACTGAATGTTTTACTACCGTTGGACATTTTGGTTAACTGAACTGTTTAAACTACAGACTGTTGTCTTTATTCTGGTGCGTACCTTAAAGCTCCGATCTGGTGTGTGATGCTAGCGGTCCTGAACCATGGCTGTTTGCTGCCTGGGTTCCTCTGCAGCCTGAAGCTGGGAGCAGCTTTGCTGATGTTTCTGACTATTACAGAAACATTGCAAGCAGAGTCTGAATGTTACAGAAACAACCCTCAGACAATATGCAGAGGAAACTTAATGACTGGTTTCCTGGTTTGGATCTAATGAAGAACCTCCTGCAGCTAAACAGCAGCCTCAGTCCAAACAGCTTAAACATGCTGGATCTCTGAGGAAAGCTTGGCGATTCTGTCTGAATGAACTGTCTGAAAAAGTCACACACCGAGTCGGGATCTTTAAAACTCAGCTTTCTTTTATCTGCTTTAATCTCATGTAGCTGATCGTCTGATGGCTCAGATGTTCCTTTGAGGATCTGCTTTGTTCAGGCTGTAAATCTGCTGCTTCGCTTCTCATCTGTGTTTTGGTTTGGACCTTGGAGCAGCTGGATGTGTCAGAGCTGTACTTCTCTTCTTGATGCAGAATTTCAGTTTTTGCTCACATCGTTGACCTGAAGCACTTGTTTGACTCACTGGAGCAGAAAAGTTTCCGCTGAATATTTAAGATTTTCTATTTCTGTGTTTGAAACTTTTACCTTTCAGTACCTTGTTATGATTGGTTTTAGATGTTCCTATGGGTCTTTTTTCACTGTTTTGATATTTCTGCCTGGATGTTTGGCATGGATCCAGAAGAAAACCACCCGTTCATCAGACTGCTGTCAGATTTCCAGCTGTGCAGCTCAACCTGTTTACAGTGATGCTGTCATCCATCCTCTCAGAGAAAACTCTCCACACAAACTCTGGTTCTGGTCCAAACACGACTGTTTACATGATCTTTTTTTGTTAGCTGTGCATGTGTTTCTGAGGCTCTAACAGTGGCGTCCACACAGAGGCAGGGTGAGCTGATCCACTGGGGTTCTCCAGAACCATAACTGGACCATCCTCTTCCTGTTACATGTTTCTGAAGGTCCGTCTGGGTTCTGGTTCATCCCAGTGGACCTGAACACCCTGATGGTTCACATTGTTTAGATGGTTCTCCAAAGTGCCTTATTGTTCCGTTCATGTGTAAATTGTTCAGTGGTTCCGAGGTCAACAGAACCTGAGGAACGAGGTGCTGCTGGGATGAAGGAATTTAGGATTCTGAGCGTGTTCTAGAAGATGTCTGGTTTTATGTCACCAAGAGTTCACATGATGTCTGTTCTGTGTTTTTTTTTTACAAAACTACATCCTGTACTTTGTTGCATCTTTTGAATTAAAGTCTCATTGCACCATTTGGACTTTCTCAATTGCTTACTTGTACGACGAGGACCAGCGGAGGAGAAAAGTTGAGTTCTGAATGGATACGGTCGGGTAGAACCAGAACATTTTCACACCAGTTGGTATGATCCAGTATCTACAGGATCAAACCTGGTTCAAGTCAAGAAATATGGAGCTAAAGAACCTTTTTTCTTTTTTTTTTTTACTGAGAAAACATTTAAAATGAAAAAAAATTTTCAAACTTTTTTTGTCCCGTTTTTTAGTTTTTTGTCTCTTTTATTTTAGTTTAAAAATATTTTTGTGTTTCATTTGTTTTTATGTTTTTGAAGAACCTTTAGTTTGATGTGATCTGATCCATATGCAGACCAGGGATTGGAGGGGGAGGGGGTGAAATGATGTCGTTTACCACAGCGGCCACCAGAGGGCAGAATTGGTTCTGTCAGTTGTGTGGCAGAGAGAAAGTCAGCAGACGGAAAATCCTTTGTCGGACCTTCAGAAGGCGTCAGCAGAACCGGTGCTGTTTGTCAGGGGTCGCACTGTGGTTTTGGGTCGAGCTGGGCGGTCCGGATGTGTAACCATGTCCCAGTAATGAAACCACTGTGTGCTCTCAGGCTGCTCCACTCAGTTATCCCTCATTCAAATTTGAAAGCTGGTCGTCTGCCCCCTGGTGGCCGTTATAGCATTACCTTCTAGAGTGTAACATTACAGGTGTGGATGGAAGGGACCGTGGAAATGAATGTGACTGACATCCATCCATCCGTCTGTTTCACGTACATTTTAAACATTTAAATTCTAAAATAATTATAGATTTTAAACATGTATACATTTAATTGGCTATAAACATTTTATCCATTTTAAATACGTTATAATTTTTTTATACTCAGTACTGAGATCCAGTTAATTTCACTTTTTCCTGAATTGTAAATTGAATGCAATTACTTGTTTATCATATTTCTCAAACTGTGCTGAAAATACATGATCATTTTTATTTATTTATGAAAATTATTAATAATTTAAGTTGATTAATAATCTGCTTAAACAAACGTTAGAGGGCAGATCAGTGTTTAAAAAACTTTTTTGGGATAAAATATTTTATGGGGTTACAGGATTGATCATCTTTCTATTGTGATGTTTTAATATATTTCTTATCCACCCTGGTAGGCGTGGTAAAAATGTTATTTACTCAAATATTACCCTGACTGTCATACAATGTTTATCAACACGCCCTACTGGCTGCGTGTTTCAACAATAACTGGAAATTTTGAATCGAGCTCAAATCCTGGTCAAACAGATAATTCTGCACATACACTCCTGATCAAAATCTTAAGACCAGTCAAAAATTGCAAGAAATATCATTTTTCACTATTGGATTTTAAGAAGGTTCTAAGTAAAGCTTCACAATGTTAAAAGAAGAAATCAGCATAAGAGACAAAATCTTTTGAGCAGAGAATTAATAGAAAACTGCATTTATACTCAAAGATGAGTTTTTCAGTTGATCAAAAGTTTAAGACCATAGCTCAAAAAAACCCCGAAAACCCCACAAAACAGAAATCAAAGTGTCAAAAAAAAGGACTCAGTAATGAGCAGCTTCTCTGTTATTGTTGATGACGTCAAACAATCGTTTAGGCGTGATTGATGCCAGTGTTTCCAGGAGGCCAGTGGGAACGTTGCTCCAAGTGTTGAAGATGGCTTCATGAAGGGCATCCACTGTCTGGAACTGATGTCCATCTTTGTAAACTTCCCTTGCCATCCATCCCTGAATGTTCTCCGTTGGGTTTAGATCCAGGGAACATGCAGGATGGTCCAAAGAGAGATGTTATTCTCTGGGAAGAACTCCTTTGTCAGGCGACCATTGTGAACTGCAGCATTGTCCTGTTGAAAAACCCAATCATTGCCACACAGACGAGGGCCCTCAGTCATTAGGGAT
>JAUZNJ010035485.1:0-12241 GCA_034780135.1 Jordanella pulchra
CCAGGAACAACATCTGAAGCCTCAGTCCAGAAGGGCGCAGTCCTAGGAACAGCTAAGATACTGCGCAGAACCCTCAAACTCCCAGGTCTGAATTCCATCGTTGGACGCTATGCAGGACCTCTCAACACTGCTTGACGCTGTCCACCATAGACTTTGCATGTAAATCAGAGGCTCTGACTCCCAGAATGCTCTTAGTGTGAATGCAACACAAATCTTATTTTACAAAGCTACCTAAAAAGACATGGCCACATTCACCCCTCTACATTAATTCCCACATTAGAGAACCAGAAATATGTCTAATTAGTGCGATATCTTTTTTGTTGTCCAACAACCTTTTTTGGAGAGGCGCTAGCTCTTGTGTTAAAGGGGAGCTTGGACTGTGCTTTAGGTAACACGACCCATTCAGGGAAGAATCTGACCCTTTTAAGTTACTCAGGAGAGAATTTGAGCCCAGACAGAGTATCAATATATACCAACATCAACAAATGCCATCAATATATATTCCATTGACCTGGAAAAAAATATTTAATGTGTCATAATAAATCAATAATTAAGAAAAAAGTTTTAAAAAGTACATAAGTACAAAAGTGCTACTTTAAACAAATTTAGGTTAAAAAAATAAAAAAGAGAGAAAGGTAAACAACTATGATAGTTTTGTTAACTCAAATTATATGTATTGGAAAAAAATATTCCTGGAGAGTGGGTAGACAATTAATAGCATTGGTATATCATGTAATCTACAAAATAACTGCAACTTCCAAATCCCAGAGACGCTCTGTTTTGGTCTTTTAGTCAACATACTAAAACCCTAATCTTATCACTTCTGCCCTTTAGGTGGCAGTGATGAGCTCAACATGGATTAACTGCTTCACAGAAAGGACAGGACAGCTAGCCTGTAGATCCTAACTGTTGCAAACTCGGTAACTTACCTCACCTACCTACCCACCTACCCACCAGTAGGGAGGGCCACCTGAGCCCCTCCTCATTCTGAAGTACTGAGCCAGAGCCAGCAGCGAGCCCTGCCTGCAGTGAGAGAACGAAGAGTAACTCCCCTCTCTTTTCCCACATTGAAAGTGAGTCACATTCATTGATCCCCCCTAAAGCAAAATGTTACTACAATATTAAAACTGTTTGGTCTTTGAAGCTATTTCACTAAAATTGATCTCTCCCTGTATTAATTCATAAACATGTTTATGGTTGTCGTTAGTGCAAAGGATAATGGAGAGGAAAAAAAAATGATTAAATTATACAGCACTACTAAAGAGAAGTTTATCATTTATGATAATTGAATTCTACAAACACCCGGTCTTTCTTTCTTTTCAAAAGTGTATTATAAAAATTAGACGTAAGAAGGGGCATGATGGGTTTTTTTTCCCCACTGTTAGCTTGAAAAGTGAAAATCTTTCACAAACCTTGATAAAGTTTTATCCCACAAAACAAGGTTTAGTATTTCTTCAGAGGATTAAAACACCTGCAGCACTGTGAAGAAAATTGGTCTGCTACAAAAATCTGCCGTTTATCTTTTTTTTTTAATAAAAGCTTATGTTTCGTTTAAATTGTGAAATCAGAAAAAAAAACTTGATTAGATAAGAACTATAGCTTTTAAAAGGATCATTATTTGTGTGACAAAATAGTCTCACTAAAAAACAAAACTTGAGTTTTTTCCCAAGTCCTGTAAATGACATCAAATACAGAAAGAGAAAATATTGTTGAGGATGTATATTTTGGGAAAACAAAATGTTAGTTTTAACCAAGGTATCTGGCTTTGCGTGTGCCCCTAGAGTAGGCGGTAATTAAATATGCTCAATTAGAAACAGTGATGTACAGATCAATCGGCCATTTTTACCTTAATCAGGCTCTGGCCACTGATTAGCAAGTCAAACGACCTTTAAAAAAATCAATATAATTTCTTCAGTTCATTTAATACATCAATACTGAAATTTATTTTTTATTTTATTTTTTTTTTCAAGACTATAAATATTGTGCTTTTCATTTACTTTATTTTTATTCACGAATTTAAAAAAAAACAAAAATACAGGTTAAAGATTTCAAACTTGCTTTGCTGATTCAGTTGAACTTGTAATCCTTTAATCTATTCTGCTTAAAGTATTCATTTCTGTTCAGTTAAGTAGCTGATTTGAAATTTTATACAAAAGTTAATGATGTAGTTCTAAGTGGTGAATATTTTACATACTTATAGTGGGACCAAAAAAGTATGTAGTCATCAACTGATTGTACAAGTTTGTTTTTTTTTTGTTACACTTTGAAAAAAAAGGGAAAAGGAATCCAGGACATCATATTGTAGGATTTTGTAAAGAATTTATTTGTAAATCATAGTTAAAAAATAAGCAATTGGTCAATAAAGAAGGGTTAACTCAATACTTTGTAGCCTATCCATTGATGTAACCAATGACATCTAAGTACTAGAACTTACACAATCAGTGGTTGAATAAATCCTTTTTTCCCCCATTGGAGAGCAAGAAGTGGATTAACTGACTGCATACATTTTTGTTTCTATTAAAAATATGCTTCTTTTATTAGAAGTTTTTTTTTTTTAAACAACAACAGAGTGTCTCCAGTAAGTGGCTTCTCTAAATCCAGTACAAGACAGACCGGTACAGAAAATCCTTCTTGCCTACAGCTATCAACACATACAAAAAATGGTTAAGAGAAAACAAAACATGAGTTACTACAACATTAAACTTCCCTTTGGGATAAATAAAGTATTTTTAATTTAACTGAATTTGAATCCTTTCAAAAGGAATGGTAAGTATAGCCTCTACTTACAATGCTTATTATTTAAATTAGCTACTTCTTTTTTGGGTATTGAAGTCAAATTTTGAAAGCTGGTCTTAAAGTTCTTTGACATGATGTTGCATTTACTCAGTTTCAATTATCTAATTAAAGTATCAAAAAAAAGTTATATATGTAATAGGATCTTTTCTAATTAAAAAAAGAAAAAACAGACAAAAACCCAATAGGATGGAAGGTTAACTTTTTAGTCTTTTTAGTGTGGTGAGTGTCTTTAAACAGACACTCACCACATAGCCCCAAAACATATAGCAGTCTTGGTAAATTATTTATTTATTTATTTAGGTTTTGCTGTTTACAGTTAAACTGGTGCATAGCTCATATTAGTTAGACTGCTTGTGCAGCAGAGCATGTTTTCCAAGACTCATGGCTTGTTTTTACTGCAGCTATAGTGTGGAGAAAACAATTGACTAAGTGCGTGCAAGAGGGAGAGAGTGATAAAGTTGTGTATGCACTTCGGCATATCTGACTCAGTGCATTACCACACATAGATCAATAAGGATTCTATTCTTGGCCATTAGCTCTTGAAAAAGGGATAGCCTGCCTCCCCCAGCCCACCCTTTTTTTCCCTACTCTCTGCTCTTCCTCTTAACTCGCCTTGAGCTCAACCCGAGGTTCTCTCACTGACCAGTTGATTTTCCAACTGGATGACAAAAACGAACCAGATGCAGAGGCAAACATCAAACATGGGAACATGGAAGAACCACAAAGCTGCTGTTGGCTTGTGCGGACAGATCAGGCCATTCCTCAGAGGGTAAATGTTGGCTTTTCTTGTAACTCTAAGCTCACTCCTGCTCTAGCAGGCTAAGGCTTCTCATCTGTGCCTCCTGTAAATGCTCCAAAGGGAAGACACAAATGTCTGAGGGGTCACCCAGGCAAAGATATCCACATAAAACACAAGAATCCCTGGAGGGAGTGCAACCAGCCAAGACTACAACACATCTAATAACACAACATACAGCAATGCAAAACGTATGAGATATGAAGCCGTCATTACATCCCTTCTTCAATGTCACAGTGGCATCAGATAAAGAGACAGAGCTGACTAAACATCAGAACAACGTAGGAGGAGGATGACGCACATAAAGGAACAGATATGACTCCCATGTTTCCCCTGATGTGTTTCAGATAGTTGTATCTGATCCATATCAGTTGAATTTGAGAGATTCGTTGGATTTCAAAGTGACCACTTTCCCCATCAGGATCCCTACTTAGGATAATTTATATCTAAGCCGATTGGTGTACAGCCTTTTTTTTCTTTTGCTTATCCTGGGAAGCAATTAAGTAGCATGCGTGTATCCCAGTTTCTGCAATAGGACCAACACAGACTTTTAACCATAAGAGGAATTTCCTCACCACAATATACACGTGAATCTGCTCTAGTTATGTTATGTGGTTTTTGTAGCAAAAACTGTAAATCTGGAGACAGAGAGAATCTTTGTAATTGATCCTCCTGTTTGCAGCATAGGTGAGGACTGAGTCACAGGCATGGCTGCCAGCAGGTAGGAAAGAAAAAACAACAAGGCGGACGGCTCTTCATCACACTGTAATGAGCTGGCAATGGCTGTTGGACAGGCAGAGGAACACATGGAGGAGCTGTAAAGGAGGCCTTACACAGGCATGCTCGCAGGCGTTCTCTGAAGCTATATGACTCCCCACGGTGTCATTTCATCGCAAGCTGTTGTTTCTGCTTGCATAAATGTCCTCATATTGCAAGACAGCGGTGCACTTTGGTGATTCGCTGGACATTTTGAATGGAAGTCAGATATTTAAAAGGTTCAAAAACAGTCAAACAGAGGCCATTAAACGGTTAACAAGACAGTGCCTTAATTATTAAGAAATGGTTTCATCATCATGTCATAAGACATATGAATGACTTAGTATGAATAGACTACAGACAAGCAATTGAGACTTAAATTGCATCAGGTGCTTTACAGAGCTGCGCAACCAAAACCAGCAAAAGGGGCAAAACACTGCCATTAACTGAGTCATAAACTTGTATTTCATTAACATTTTATGTAATTCCCCAACACCAAGTTGTGCATATTTGTAAAGAGGAAGGACATTTTTATATGGTTTTAAAAGGTTTTTAATAAATAAAAATATGATAGGTGCTAGTGAAGCTCACACCTTACTTTGTTGACTCAAGTAAAATCCAGAGCAAACAGCTGCATGCAGAAATTACCCAACGGGCATAAAAACTCCACCAACACAACTGTTCTGTAAAGGCCTCATAGATTTGTTGAGAATAGTGGAAAATAAACAACATTGTGACCAAAAACAACAGAGAGGCAGCGGTGAAGTTTTGGACAATTTTAGAGACATATTAAGTTTTCAAAATCATATTCCAAGCTTTGATCATTGAGAACTATAAATATAAGGGATACAGTAACACCTAAAATGCTCTCCTATCAAGAACATTAATCAGAGAAGTAGTCTATAGACTCGTGATATCTCTAAATTTGCTTCAGGGATTTACAGCTTAGGTGGGAAAATCTATATAAACAAAACAAATATTAGATATGAGGTCAGCAAAACTGGCTTTCATGAAAGCAACAAGCAGAACCCAACTCTTAAAGGGAGGCCCTAAAAAATCCCAATTAATGTTTGCACAACCCAGGCAGAGAATATAAACATGTTGAAGAAGATGTTCTGGTCAAACAAGACAATGTTTTTTGCAAAACACAAGAGTGGCAGAAAAATAACACAGTAAATCATCCAATAAAACATCATCCCCACTGTGTAACAACGTGGTAGCATCATGCTATGGGAATGATTTTTCCCAAGCATGGTCAAGGAAGCTGGCCAGACTTTATTCTAACAACAGAAACCATGTTGGTTCTGTTTATACTTTTCAGCATTTTAGCTACACACAAAATTCTGCTGATCTACCTTATAAAATCCAAAAGAAAACACAGCAACGTTGGCTTATAGTGTAGAGTTAGCATAGTGCCATATGAGGCTAGCCATGAAATCCAGGGGTAAAACTCCTACCCTGACACCCTTTGCTGCACATAATCCCCTTTTCTCTCTTTGGCAGTATTTTCTCTGTCTGCGAAAAATAAATGCCATGTAAACCATTTGAAAAAACAAAAATTCACAAGTTACATAAACATAGTTAAAAGTAAAGATACAACGGAAAGAAAGAAAACACAAACTTAAAACTTGAGAAAATCTTAACTACTGCCAAAGACAACTTCTGATATTAACAGAATATACCTCCTAGAAAGCATAATACATAAAAATAAACGCCTACTCAAGACTCTTCCTTGGTGCTGTCCATCATCCTCAGCTCACTTACCTCCTGGCGCCTCGGGGTACAGCTTTCTGCAACCGCTCAAAATGAAAGGATACAATCTGAGAGCTCCACTCTGGGTACCGATGGCCAGGATCTTCTGCACAGGGTCAAAAGCCATGGATGACGGCTGATAGGGGAAGCCATGACGGACAGTCTGTTGTGATAAGCAGGTAGAAGATGGAGAGAGTGGGAAAAACAGGGAGATTTCATAACTGAAAATATCAATTTGCATTTCACAGCAGGGGTGTTGTTTTGTCAGAGGATGTCACACACCTGATTTCAGTAAACAAATAGCCCAGATGGATGTGGTTGACTGTTATAAAACTGAAATTTGAGCTTGAAATGGCAAATTATGAGAGAAGACAAGACAGGGAAAGGAGTAGACATTTTTTTCTCTGTCTGGCTTTGTCTTTAGTAAAAAACTGATATTCTGGCCTCTTTTTCTAATCAAAGGCCTATTTTCAGAAATCTTCTTCCTCCTTTCTTGTTTTATGTTGCCATCCTTTCTCTGTCCTCGCCTCCCACATGAAGTCGTGATTACAGAGAAGTAAGGAAATAAAATACATCAATAAAGTGCATTTAGTCATGATCTGGTACCCTAACAGGCTTGTATGACACTTAAAAAAGTGTTCTTCAGCTTGTGCATGTGTGACTTTGTTTTATGGCAGTCAGTCAGTCATCAGCGGGCCCCTGGATTTGTTTGCTTTGTGGCAGACGGCTAAAGCATGTTACATAACAAGGACTCAGTGCAGCAGAGACACCTGCTTCTCTTGCATGGAGACATTAAAAACAGTTCTGGTCAAGGCAAACAGGAAAGGTGAAAAAAGATTTGAAGATGCTTAAATCAGATGTCAAGCTGTTTTTCTTTTTTTTGGCTGGGGGGTTCATACTTATACTGCTGGGTCTATAGAAGATCTTCAGCCGCCATGATTCTCAGATGTGTTGACTTAATTCTAAAGATATACATGTATTTTTTTTTTAAGAATTAGGGAAGCATGATTTCTGCAGATTAGCAACAGCACATTCTGACAGTGATTTAAATTCAGAAGGGAACATCATTCATGTGTCTCAAAAATCTCTAATCCCGTAGCTTATCAGACACAACACAACACGGCTAACCTATATTGGGTAGAGATGCATGGATAACTAGATCATTGAAAAAAAAATAACTTTAGCAATTCAACTTTAAAAGTGAAACTCGTTTTTATGAGACATGGCATAAAAGAAATAAAAGAAATGCAAAGATATAACAGTATGTGTGGTGGTTTGGAAGAGTTCACACTGTGGAAATCTCACCAAAACCCTCGACTGGGCTTTGATTCATGGTCTTCTCAAAGCTGTGGCTAGCTTTATAGCTTGTGGGATTTAACCTTCAACTTGATTTTTACTAAATTATACAAGGATGCAAAAGCTGTAAACACCCAGCCTCTTTAGGATTGATTTTCTGAGTCACTGTTCTTTAGAAGGTCAGCATTTTTCAGAAAAAAAAAAAATGATTTGAGATTTTCTTGAAGAAAAGATTTAAAACTACTACCTTTATTGAAGCACTTTTCTTGTTTCCTTCCTATTTATGCTGCCTTCATATGGTCTGTTAAAGATGATCCTTTCTACTTGTAAAATGGAAATGATCAAGACAGTTTTAGGGTCATCTCATGGTTCCAGAAAACCATGTGGTCAATGGCATACACTAAAGATCAAACGAGACATTTTCTATTTCAGAACACAGTTCACACATATGGCTGTTATTCTTGATGGACTGCTGGCTAGCATCAGATAAAATAAAGCTTAATTTTGATAAAAAAACACACATTGAAATGGCGATATTGTAAAAATAAATGTACATCACAGAATTACGTTGACTACAAACACAACAAGAGAGACTGTTGAACAATGCAGTGCTCATATAAAGGGTAGTTTATCTGGTCTCCGCCATGTTGAAGGTCAAGGTTTACCTCATCTCAGCAACTCTGGTATCATAAAATTTTCCAGCTTTCCAGTTTTAATTACAACATGAGATTGTGTTCATTTCCAGTTTCCATGTTTTTTTAGTATTTACCATAATTAGTGTTATGGCCCTCCAGGAAACAATAACTTTATCTGAAAAATTTGGAAACTGTGCATAAGAAAAAAAGGTGTATAAAGGTTTCAGCCAAGTAAAACCTGCATCTATTTTACAGTGCTGCTTTAAGATGGCTTTATAAGGCCTTAACATATATTTGATTTCTGCAGGTTACCAGCTGAAAAGAATGGTGGTGGTTTCATATATTTGCCATCTATGTTTATTTGAGGCATTAATATAGTCAGAAAAGAACAAGTCTAAAAGTAATCCTGAATGGATTCTTTAGTAACCACGCAGGTCAGAAGTGTGGGGGAAATCAATATCCAACACACAGTGCGCTTTATTAACTCCACTCCTCGGCATTAAAGCACAACTGGGGAAATGCAAAATTAACTTTGCAGTGGGCTGAGATTTAGCATGCAACGCATGAAAATTACATGAATGTTTAATTATCTACTCTGTCATTGATCTATGCAGTCTAGATGGAGGGAGATAGACTTTTTTATTACTATTATTTCTGCTAAACAGGTTCCAAGTCACTTTAAGCAATATTACACCCTGTACAAAGACAAAGAGCCTGATGATGTGTGTATGAATGAGTGAGGAGTGCAGTTGAGGACGATGTGAGCATAGGGGAAAATGTGAAGGGAAATACACAAACACATGACAAGCATTTTGCTAATCCAGACCCATTAGATTATGCAAGAAAGGATCAGTTGTGCCTAGCCCCTCGATATGACAGCTCAGGCCATGCGCACACATAGCAAACTCTGGCATTTTGCACAGAGTGTACCAACGCATGCCACCATACTGAGACCATATTGGAAAGGTTGAAAAATTCAACCAAACCAAAATCGTTTTGGATGAACTGTTTCTTTACGAAGCAGCTGTGCCTTTACTGGTGCTTAAACTAAACTTTAATCACATAACCCTTCAAAGATCCGCATTATCTACTTTTAAACCTAAAAAAATGAGATGAAGACTTGAAAGAACAAAGGATTTCCTAATAATTATTTAATTATTTACAGCTTTCCTGCATCGTATGCATCCTGAAATTGGATGAGAGTGGGCCAAACAACAATTAAACAAGCATAGAGGGTGGTTTAACTGGAGTCCCAGAGAACTGATAAGAATATAAGTCTCCCCCACCTTGCAGAGCTGGAAATGCTCGGATTGGAGCGTCTCCTGGATCAGGTTGTTCTCCTGAGGCCCTACTTGGACAGACGGCGTGGAGGAGGAAGAGGAGGAGGACACCTCTTTCAAACCGTCCAACACCTTCCTGATGTTGAACTTCTTCATCTTCACACCGCGCAGCTCAGATTTGAAATTACCCGCAAAAAAAAAAAAGAAAGATGAGTGCAGCCCACTTTCTTACTCACGAGCACACACACGCGCGCAACCGCGCTCTCTTTCTCCCCTGATCTCCCCTATGAGCGTCATATCTTAGAGCATCTCCTTTAGCGCAGTGTCCATACTGGGAAGGCTCCGGCGCGCACCGCACAGGTCGCCTCTCTGAGGGGGGGTAACAGTGGAGGTTGGCGTATAATTTGCTCGAATCTGTAATCACTGCGTCCCAGCTCCAGTACCACTGCGTCTCGGCTTTACTCCCCGCCCCTCTCGGACTGTGTGCGCCGCGTTCGCTCAGCCAAGGCGGAAACGCGGCACAGAGCTGGAGAAGCTGCTCTTGCTGCGCATGTCCGACAGAATTTCTACTAAAATCCTGCCACTTTTCCAACCCACGCTCTCCCTCTCACTCTCTCTCTATTTTTCATCTGCCTCCAGCGACAACGCCCCCTCCCTGCCTCCCTTCCCCCGCCCCATATCACATCCACGTTGTGGGGTTTTGCTCCGCTGCACCTGGTGTTGCGGGGATGCTACAGCTTTGTGAGTTTCATGCGTGGAGAAAGACAAGCAAACAAAGCGCTGTTTCTGCACCTTTCTTTTCCATTGCATTCAGGCCCCATAAGCCCATATAGAGGATTCTCCACGTAAAAAGTGTTTTTGAAAGGAAATAGTGATGAAAGGGAAGTAAATGTAAAACTGCTCACTTTGTAGTGTTATCAGGTTCTAAGGTTTAGCTATCTCCAAACATCTAAAGAGAAAACAATTTTAGAGATTCAGTTCAAACGGTGGACGAAATATTATATAGATTATATTATTGATTGATTCAGAGAAATTGATTATTTAAGGTTAGGCTTCTGAAAAAAATAGACAATTATAAAAGGCCAGTATCTTTTGCATGTGCCTTCTCTGCCATATGTTTCCATCTGCGTAACTTTCATTTCACCTGCTTGCAAAAGACCCTGTCTCAACAGCAAGCTTTTTTGGGGATGAATGAACCTTTTGAAACTATTAAAATCTCCGTGAACCAGTTTGTCATAGATGTTCTGTGTACAGTAATTGTGTTTGCAAAAATGTCTTCATTAAACATCTTTTATTGATTTTGCGGTAATATGCAAAGAAACTGAAAGCTACTGAAAAATAAAAAAAAAGAAACAATCCCCATTTCTTTTTAGATTTGAAACACTTTAATACTCGTTGACAAAAAAAAAAGAAATTGTGTCTGTAGACATAAGTGATTTCATTTTTAATTATGTTTAGGCCTGTAGCTCACATATATAATTTTCAAAGTCATGGGATATGTAAAAGGAGGAAACCATTGTTCTCCGCTTCTTCTATAAGGGTTACCCAGGGGTTTGGTGCAAATCTCTGGACAGGTTGCCAGTCTGTCACAGAGAAACACAGAGACATATAGCCATGCACACTCACATCTGAGGACAAACTAGAGTTACCAGTTAACCTAACTTTCATGTTTTTCGACTGTGGGAGGAAGCTGGAGTACCCTGAGAGAACCCACGCATGCAGGGAATTGAACCTAGAACTTTCTTGCTTTAAGGCAACAGTGCTACAAACTGTTCTACCAAATAGCCCCAAAAGGAAAGAAAAGCACACATTTTATTTTATTATTTATTTTTTATTTTATACTCCAAATAACAAATATATTAATGATGGCATATTGTTTAAAACCACCAAACATTACTGACACAATAAACAGGAAGAAAAAAATACACAGGGTTTATCTATAATTTATGTATTTTATACATGAGTAACACAAATATAATGTAATGAAAACTCTTGCTTTCTTGAATTGATAATGCCATACAAAAGCACGGTATTGAGATTTTTGAACTTTTACTTTTCAGGTAGAAGTTCAACTTTAACTCACCCACTAGAAACAATCTGTTTGTGTAAATAACTTTATTGCATAAAAATGTAAAACAATTGGAATCTTGGACTCCGTAGAACAACATTTTACATACACATGGTTGAGATTATGCTGAAAATGCACTTTATGCCAAGGAGATGAAAGAGTCAGCAGTCAGACCATGGTTGTGGGCTGTACGCATTAGATGTCATTCAAGTGTAAAAATGTGTGTTTTAAACAGTTCTTTTACTTGTTCTGTTTCAGCACAGAATGTCTGTGGGTAGCTTTATTAAATAAATCTGAAATGTATTTCTCTTCTCTCTATATTACTGCATTGCAGATAAACCAAGTCAAGTAAAACATCCACAGAGTATGTAAATAGAAAAAGATACAAATTTTACATGGCTATTTAGAGAAGAAGGAGGGGTGGTATATGCCTGCACTTATATATATGTATATATATATATATACAAATTCCCTTCCCTTCTCACCCACTGCGGGTGGTCTTCTTGTTTTTTCTCCCTTTGAGCTTGGGTCCTCTTCCAGAGGCCGGGGAGCTGCAGGGTTCTGCGCAGTATCTTGGCTGTGCCTAGGACTGCACATTTCTGGACTGAGATGTCTGATGTTGTACCTGGGATCTGTTGTAGCCACTGCTCCAGTTGGGGGTTACTGCCCCGAGGGCCCCGATGACCGCAGGCACCACTGTGGTCTTCACCTTCCAGGCCCTCTCCAGTTCCTCCCTTAGGCCCTGGTATTTCTGGTGTTTCTCATGCTCCTTTTTTCCTGACGTCGTAGTCACTTGGTATTGCTACATCAACCACAACGGCTTTCTTCTGTTGTTTATCCACTACGACACTGCGTATATATA
>JAUZNJ010035486.1:0-12240 GCA_034780135.1 Jordanella pulchra
ATGGTGAGAGTACCGCCCCCTGTGGTGCTCCTGTGCTGCTGACTGCTGATCAGACAGTCGACCCTTCAGTCTAACACCCTGTGGTCTGTTTGTCAGGTAGTCTTTGATCCAGGCAATGGTTGATGCCTCCACCTGAGTCTCTGAAGTTTCAAAGTAATGGAGTCTATAAAAGCCTAAGATAATGACTTCCTGGATGTTTCCTCTCACTGTTTCTCAGAGTTCAAGTGAACCTATAATGAAAATGACAGCCATCTTTCTAAGGAGAATGGCACCATCAGTGGCTGACTGAATACTTCCCACAGTTTCAGTCAGTTAAACAACATCCACACATGATGCTCAGTCACTGACCCGTCGCCTGGAAACAAGCCAGGTTAAATTATGCTAATTATGCTAATCACCAACATCTGGAGCTAGCATCACACATGGGGACGTTATTCATCATGTTAGCGACCTAAAAGCAAATGTTAGGAAGTGAATTAAAGACGAGATCAACATGCTTCAGATCTGAGAAGCGTTTTTATCGGTCCAGCCATGAGCTTGTCGTATGCAGCTTCACTCATCCTGCTGACTGACTGATTTGCAGCTGGTAGACTGCTCATTTTCTGGGTTCAACCAATCAGCATAGCTTTCTTTGACAAGACGCATTCTGGAAGTGCCGTTTTCCACACGTTGGAAATGAATTTGACTGAAGGTGACTGATATTCCACTAAACCCACCCAGGAGACGGTACCTGCTGCTCTGCACTCGTAAAGATGCCGACCGGGGAGCAGAAACGTCCACATCATCCGTGAAAGACTTCAAAGACCAAAAGGTGTTTTTTTTGTTGTTAGTGGCTGTTTTCAAAATCTTTTCTAAGGATTTTATCTTTTCTTTTTTTTACTTCACAATCCTTCAAGTATTTCCAGGAAGCCCTTAATGTTTTCTGAAGCAGACTTGAAAGGAGTAGAATGTAAAGAAGAGCACCGATCAGTTCACATACATCAGGTAGTTCTTTGGAGCCGCTCCAATCCCTCAGTAAGACGGACTTACACTGTATGATGAGGACGGACCGCCTGCCTGGTTGGTTGATGCTGTTTTCCAGCTCTGAGGATCAGAAGTTTCATTCTGCAGCTCCGGTTCCGCTTCATCATCTATGAAAACGATGCCTTGTTGTGTCCGCTGCCTTTTATGGCCCTAAAAGGGGAAAATGGTTTCACTTTAATAGCAATGTGAGCAGGATTTCTGTCCTCCGTCCCTCTATTAGCTAAACATAGCAGAATACCACCACTAGGAGGGACTGTTGAGACTAAATCCAGAGGTGAGAGCTCAGCCTTTTTCTAAACCGAGTGATGATCCAACCACTGCAGGCTGCTGCAGTGGTTGCTCTGTACTTCATGCTTTTGAAGGTCTGCAGAAACCCTCTTTAAGTCACTCAATCAGTTGTGTGGCAACAGCAAAACTGGAAGGACATGTCTTTAATGCGTTGAATCAAAGTAAATGAGCACAGCGAGCAGAGGCCTGCGGTTACCTTGTGCTCTGCGGTACGGATGCGCTTCCTCTCTGGTCTAAAGTCCTCATCTTTCTCACTGTCTGCCTCCAGGGAAGCCTGGACTTTCTCCGACAGACGAGACGATAAAGAACGTCTTTTGTCTTGAGACTCACCTGGAAAAGACACAGAAAGGAGAGCAGCTGTGAAGAATAAACAAGATGAAGATTGCTGCAGTAGGAACCAGAGAAAATAGATAAATCTTCACGGAGGTTTTGGATCACAGTGGGCTGCTTACCGTGCTGCGATGCTGCGTGCCACTGCTGTGCTGCATCTTTGCAGGGCGACACGGTCAGGTCGACCACAGCAGGCTGACCTGCTGCTCCATCAGAGCCCCCATGACACACACAGTCACAGGGACTCGGAGACTCGGACTTCTTGCAGTCGCCCAAACTTTTATCTGACTGACTTTTCCCCCCATGACCTCCTCCGTCTTTCAGTTTAGCTGAAACACAGAAGAAGAGACGATGCTGGTTGATAGTAAACAAACAGTAGAGAATGAGGTAGCTGAGCTACGAGCAGCAAACCTTCACACCTAAGATGAAAGAGATGATTGGGAAATCATTTAAATGTATCTGACACTTTCTAATTTTATCCAATTAAAATACCAAAGTTCTTCCAATTTATTCAGATTGTGTGAAAAACACGAATCAGAATCCAACTATGGTGAAACGTAGCCTTACTGAAGAGTCTCTCATTCTTATTTTCATACCCGGGTTTACCTCCGTGTACCTCGGAGGGACTGACTGCGTGCTGAGGTTCCCCCACAGACACCATGCATGAACATCCTGCCCACTAAAAGGATCAGTGAAGAGCTCAACCAGACTGGGAAAAACTCCACTCCACGCTGGAAACACGCACACTGCAACACCCCCCCCACAGGACACATGCTGGAGGACAGTCTTTCAGATCTGAATATTTATGCAAAGTTTCTGATTTTTTTGTTTACAATTTAGAAATCTAAGTCCTATTGTCCCTCAAATTTAAAATCACTGACTGCTTCGTGTTGTTTATTCACACAATCCTAATAAAAGATGATAAAATTTATGGTTTTCACGTGAAAAAGATGTTTTTTTTATTAAACACAAAAATTAAATGTTTGTTACATGCAGTAGTTTGACTCAGTTCATTGCAGAACCAATAAAAGAAAAGCTGTGAAAGGACTTCAGGGTTTCACTCTGTAGAGTGATGGCATGCAGTCTTACCAAACTGAGCCTGCTGCCAGGCCAGAGCAGAGCAGAGCAAGGCCAGGCTTTTACCGCTGCCTGTAGGACTCTCCAACAAACAGTGCTGTCCGTAGTTCAACCCTCGCATGATCTGCAGAGACACCAAAACACCCCGCATCAAACGCTGCACCATCCATGCATGGAGGTTAGCAACACAAACAGGGGTCTTCACACACCCTGCAGTGTCACACAGACCTACTGGAGCCATGACCATTCACACAAATCCTGCCACAGGTTCTGGAAGTTAGCAGAGTACCCAGAGAAAACCCTCAACCAGACAAGGAGACAACATCTCCTGGTCCTCAGTGGAAATCTCTACATCAAGGGGGACCAACTGGAGGACAACGGGGAGAAGCTTTTACCCGGACCACTGGACATTTTATGTGGCAACATCAATTTATGGTATTTTTTCTCAAACAACAATTTTTCTGCTGATGCTCCACAATCATCCAATCACATTAGACCGACGGTCCAAGATGGAAAGCAAGGAGACCGAAACCTGCTGCTAAATCTGGAAGCATTTCAGACGGTGTGTTCAGATACTAGGAAGAACGGGGGATTTAAAGACGAGAGGACGGACAAACTGTTGCTCTCCAAGGAGCTGCTGCTCCACCGACCTGTTTAATCTACTGTGAGTCTCTGGCGACTGTAAAAAGGGGCAAAGTTAAACTCCACTATGATTCTAAACATGAGAAGTTTGAGGAAACTTTACCAACATCTGAGGTAAGAAAATAAACTCAGACTTCAGTTAAATGAATCATGTTTCTGAGCCCTAAAGCTGGACATGTTTTCTACTACTTTATGCTGCAACTGGATTCAGGTTAAGTATAGAAAAAATCTACTGAACAAAGGTTGGATTTCATAAGTCATTCTGACTTTTATTATCTTGTTTTTGTTCAATTTGGCAAAAGATTAAATGTTATCTCTTAATGAAAATGTCCAAGATGGTGAGAAAACTGTTCTTTAAAGATCAGGAAGTTGAATGTTTTTAAGATTAATGTAATACATTCTTTAACAATAGTTGCCTCAGTGGTTTTTATGCTTTTCCAATGATCCATAGTTTTGTGCACCATCCACTGGTTACGGCCCCTCAGAGGGAGTGAGGTGAGGATTGGGACCATCCTCACATCTAGTTGAACACCGCAGCTCTAGGATTTCCACCCAGAACCTTTCTGGTATGAAAAACAGCAGAACCCGACATGTGATGAAAACTAAACCAATCCAGATCCTGGCTTTTTTATTCTGTACATCAGACCCTGATTCTCTGCTGAAGCTGGTGATAATGAACAGGGACCAGAGGACCCCCTCAGGTGTGACACGGAACACAGACTCACCGAGTTCATCATGGCCAGCTGGGAGGGGTAAGCCTTGCAGGGGAAGTGGACCTTCACCCCGCCGATGGTGTACTCCACGGGGGAGGCTGCCATGTTCCCTCACAATAGCTGTTAAAACATGTCAGCAGTTAAACCTCCGCAGTGGTTGACATTAAAAATCATTATTCGGAAGGAAACACACAGCTAACAAATCAAGTGTTTAAAAGAATCTCATTTGGAGAAGTGTTTTTATAGAGATTCATTTCAGGAATAACTCACCCGAAAAGCTAATGCTAGCTACTTAGCACCGTTAGCCTCGGTTATAAAAAGTATTTCGTGCTGTTTAAAAGTTGACATAAGAACATAAAATATATTGAAGCACTCGGAAATGAGGAACGCCGGTTCATCTTCATCCTGCGGTACCCATAATTCTTCCCGCTCTCCAAAATCACATCTGACTCCAAACAGGACGTTGGCTACGTCATAACCGGTCAACTTCCTACAATTCTTTCAAAATAAAACCGAGCGGCTGGATCTGGATCTGGGTTTGGGTTTGGGTGTAACGGTTGAAGCCATACTAGATATCCATAGTAAAGCCTTTACTATGGTTGAAGCCACCGATATGTGCGTTTCTCTTCAGTAAAATGATATTTATCCATTGGGGTTCGTTATGCCAGCATCATGTCCCTAGAAAATAACCGTCTGTTTACTTGTTTATTGTTCTACACGAATATATTACCGTAATAATAATAGTTTCTCGTTCTTTCTCTTGGAACACACGCCGATACACTGTGGGAGATGGATGCTTTTCACCCACTTCTCACCCTGCCAGGCTCACATTTGCATTTTTTTTTCAGTCTTTGGAGGTTCTGCATCAGTAACAGGTCATCCCTGGTTGGGGCTGTAAATCCTGTTTAGAAACTAATCACTGTCTCCACTTCAGCTGGGTTGTTTTGTCCATGATCATCGCATCGTGGTTGTCTTTTTACATGATGACAATATTAAATGACCTGTACTTTTTCAAGTCAGGAACTTGACCAAAGCACTTTACACCACATTCACTCTCACACACACACTGATGGTGGTGAGCTACATCTGCCCTGGGGCTCACTGACAGAAGCTGCTGTACACTGGCGCCACCAGGCCTCTGACCACCATCAGTAGGCAATGCAGGTGAAGTGTCTGAAAGCCGGAGCAGAGGCCAGCCCCTCAACGGCAGGACAAACTCCTTCATCTGGCGCCCGATAGCATCACAGCAACAACGCCACTCTTGGTTCTGGCTGCGACTCTGTGCTGGAGAAACATCAGCTGAGCTGCTGCCATCAACACCTTGGATCATAGATGTCAGAGCTGAGCCTGTTTTTAAGTCTTTAGTCCTGTTTCTCTCCTAGCCATAGCAATGGGCTCAGCTTTTACTGGAACTAACTGGATCTGCTCTATTTCAACATTTGAAATGAAAACTGGCCCAGAGTTCGTCTGATTAACTGGTTCTTTGTCACACAGAACCTCCTGTGGAGCTAGTTTACTATTAGCTTTTCTAACATAGAAAGTATTTATAGAACAGTGCTTCTTTATTCCTTTTCTGCTCGTCTCCTTGGACCCCAGTCTTCCTCAGCAGATGGCCGCTCGCGCTGAGCTCAGTTCTGATGGAAGTTTCTTCCTGTTTCCTCTCCACTGTCTCCATGCTCGGTATGAGGGATTGCTGTAGAGCCAATATCTCCTGTCTCTTCCTGCAAAGTCAGTAACTGGAAGCAATCAGCTGTTTTCCTTCAATAGAAACTTTGAACCTTTAATCTGACTGGATGATCTGATTGAATCATCTCTCTGACTGCAGACGACCTGCTGTTCACTGGAGCTTCGAAGGGGTCGGACTCCGTATCCAGTACAAATACATAATCACACATAGAAAAATACAGCATCTATTCCTTAGAACATCTAGAACATCTTGTGCTAGAGAGCGTAGAGTAATGAGTTTAACCTGCAGCCGCATGTGAACAGCAGCAGGATCAGAGGAGCAGACAGTTCCTATCATGAAACAAGTCCAAGGAAAACTATCAGGTTAAAGCAGCCAAACGATTTATACTCTGCATGTTTTTAATAAGTTCATTCAGGAATAATTCATTTACTCTGAACACATGCACAAAGCTAGTACAGCTTTTAGAACAAGGGTCGGCAATGAGTGACACAGTTTTCTAAGCAATAATAAATCTATAATAATAATCTGAGCCCCGAGAGCCAAAGTAACAGAATGAGTCCAAAATAAAGAGAAGTACTTGAGCACCTTTTCCTCAACAATCCGTAATGCTGACTGACTGACAGCAGATTCAGGTCCAACCATGCTTGTTCAGTTTCCATGCATCATGGTCCAGATTACAGAGAGCTACAGAAAAAACGTACGAACAAAAACCAAGGTAAGGAGAGGCATCCTTAGGATTGGGTGACGTTCATTATTCCGCTGAGGTTGATTTGTTTCACGACATTTCTACACACAAGGCAAAAGGTCATCAGTGAAACCTGGCAGCTGGTCAACAAGGACGTCCTGAAGAGTCCAGCGAGTGCTTCAAACTCAGCCTCCCAAAGATCTCCTATAGACACTTTAAAAGTGCAAAACAAACAAAAAATCTTCATACAAAAAATCCAGAGTGCATCATCAGACAGGAGTCCCATGCAAACGTCCCCTGCTGTCCTTTCCCAAAGACAGCAGGGTGGACTGGTGATTTTATAAGGCTGTGACATCACAGCTCCAAATATGGACGTCTGGCAGCAAAACAACAACCTAGAAGCTGCAGAAATGTGTTAAATGCAAACATCTGCAAACACAGGGAGAGAAGACAGAGCTGGAGGGTGAAATAAGCACAGCAAACAACTGCAGACGTCTTTACTAAGCACAACAAAGTGAGGGAACAGCCTTCCCCAACGAAGCAATGTGCAATAAAACACATTAGAAACCCTCACAACATTTATAGAGTTCATGTTGTGTGAGATAAGCACACATCCATTTACATAAACTGAGTACTAGCCTACTTCTTTATGACTGTAGCAGCACCTTCTGCTCAAATTAAATAAAACTTGTGTTAAAACATGGAAGCCGTGGTGGTGAACATCCAGGACAAGTTTGTGTTCTACCGTACGAGGAAGGGATGTATAAAAATAGATTCATTTTGCATAAACAGCTCCACGTACTTAAATAGTCAGCTATAAAATTCATAATATTTACACCAACAACATTATTATTTGAATCCTTGTAGAGTCAGCAGGGTTTCCTTAGTACTGGACGGATGGATTCAGTTTGGCCAAACACTGCAGGTAGACGGCTTCACTGGTGTCACCGAGAGCCGCAGCAGGTGGAGACCAATCCCTGCTCCACCAGCGCTGGAGGGAAAGATGGCGAACAAGGAACCAACGAGGAGAACCGATGAATGACGCCCGGGGATGACCAGAACCAATGCTGCCTCAGACAGAGATCCTGGTGGGTTTTCAGCACACACACACTGTGGTCTTGCTGTGCTGCTGAAGGATGGGCGAGACGTTACTGGCCTCCGGTTTCTCCTCAGCGTTGTGCTGGACCAGCGGCTGCCTGTCAGAAGTTCTGCGTTTGGTCTTCTTTGCCAGGAGGCCCGGTGAAGGGGATCCGTTCACAGTTCTTTTGTTGGACGTCCTGCCGGCGGAGGTCCTGTGTGTCAGACTGGAGTGACCGGGCGACTCCGCGCAGCCGTTGGAGCACAAAGGAGTCAGAGCGAACGGGTCCGACAGAGTCATGTGGTAGAAAGCCTGGCTTCCAGACAGCCCGTCCCGTCGCTCCAGGGGAGGCAGCAGCTCAGACATGGCAGAGATGGAGTCTTCATCCGAAGGCGGCTGCAGGAAAGACAAACATGGAGGGCTTCATCAGAGAACGTCTCTAAAGGACGACAGTCTTCTCATAGTGAGCGTCGAGAGTCCTCCTTACCTGGAGCAGAGGAGTGTCTGCGCAGGATATGGGAGTGGGACACTGGGACACTTTGGCCAGGTCCACAAGCACCTCCTCGCTGTGAAACATCTCCTGGGATTCACCAGGTTCCAGCAGTGCGATCACAATGGCGCTGGTGTTGTCAGCACGCAGCATCCGCTGGCGCCACCGCAGCAAGGCGTGGCTCACAAGCTGCCTGGCGCCGGACACCCCGCCCAGCACCTGGAGGTCGAACCCCGGTTAGTGCACCGACGAAGAGCGAGGATGAGGCAGACCTCATGAATCAACCAGCTTACCGCTTCCTCATCGTTCTTCTGACACATGGAGATGGCCTCCTGAGGCGGCACCATGTTCCACAGGCCGTCGCTGCCCAGGACGATGTACCGATGCTTCCTGGGGTCAAGAACCACAACACTGGTGTCTGGCTCAGGAGAAACTACAAACTCCCCGCTGTAGAAATCATAGCTCCACAGGTCGCCTGGTGGGAGGAAGAAAACGAGCACAAGGTTAGAAGAAACCCAGAGAGACGTGCAGATCACCTGCAGGCAGCACAGTGGGGTGAACAAACACTTTACAGGAGTCATCATGGTTTTATCTGAAACATCTGATGAATAAATGTCTACATTTCCAGTGGGATCCATTCAATCTCTTCTCACCTAGAGCTCGAGCAACAGCCAGGAAAGGTATCTGGTCGATGACGGTGCTCCGACGAACCGGCCCATTGTGGCTGAGCCTGGGCCTCTTCCACACCACCCGGTTCACCCCCGACTTCTTGATCACACTGACGGAGAGAAGACAGCAGAGGGGTTTACATCAGAGCCAATCAAAGTCCCCAATGATTACGAAAAACAGGAGGTTTTAGATAACAGGAGCAAGAAAACACGTAGCTTCTTCCTTTAGTCTGTTTCTGTATGAGACATTTGTTGGTCACTTTCATTCATAAAGGGCAACGCTAACAGTTCAAACATGAATTCTGACGAGTTTATTTAAAAAACCACCTATATTGGGTTTTCTCACCAACCTAACTTCTAACCTGACCGTTTGAACTGTCTGCTCTGGTTCTCCTCACCCCTGAACCTTTGTCTTAATTCAACCTGGACCCTCACTTTTCTCTGACTCAAAGTCATTTCTGATGGAAAACGGTCGTCTAAAATCCCAACAAAAGCAGGCCGGTCTTTCCAAACGCTGCTGGAAACTGCTCACATAGTCTGAACATCCTGAAACCAAACAGGGTCTGAAAACCACCAATATGACCTCCTATGGATCTCTGATCATCCCTTTTCCTCTGATTTAACTGAACTGCAGGGACCAGCTCATTTCTTCTGAACCGATCATTATGCAACCCTGCATTTGGGAATTTATTTCATAACCACAGCTTTCAAAGAACCAGTTTGTGCTTCTAAATTACGGCTGACTGTTACACCTCTAATTGTTTTGACGATCTCTTCGGCACATGGAAATTATCCCAGGAAAAGTGTCAGAGAACAGACAGAGAGGCCAATTCTGCCAACCCTGTCAACCTTTAACGTCATATAACCGGGATGAGAAATAGAGCGAGCAGCGTCTAGAGCCGCGGCGGTCTGTCCATCAGACATGCAGAGACGTCTCTCATGTTCATCTATTAAAGAAGTTCACCCTGATCCCAGAAATGAGCAGAGCTTCTACTCCTCAATGCTGAGGCTACAGTTTACCTCCCACCGAGTCCTTCGATGCGCTCCCTCTCTCTGGGTAATTCAGGCTTGTGGTCTTGAGTCACTTCAACAGCTTTGATGAACGGGACCGACGGGTCTTCCTGAACCCCCAGGACGACGGCCGAGTCTCCTACATGAGCCACATACATACGGTTCCCACGGAGGACCACCACACTGGCCGTGGTGCCTGATGTACTGGGAAGACCTGTGAGGGTCTTTGGCCATTCAGCTGTGAGAAGGGATGCAGGAAATCTACAGATTAATGTTTGTACTGAGCTCAATGTTCACAACACAAAGAGCTAGTTATCTGGTAGAAACGTCAGCCTGATTCTGGACACCATGAAGACCAGAGTTATGCAGATAATAACTGATAAACAGCTGACATGTCCAGGCTGGTCCAGCCTGACGACTTCTAAACACCAGAAGAACAAAACTAAACGTCTGTGAAGACCGTGAGGAACTAAACATGCTGCCCATGGTCTCCATCAGCTCTTCTTGCTTCCTGACAAACCTTCAGGACGTCTTCAGTTCACAGGCTGCTGCTCCCTCCGACCCAGACTGAAGTTGGTGTCCGCTTTAGCGCATCAATCAACAGCTTCACTGACAGAAAGCTTATTTCTATGGATATAATCCTGTTTCCATCGCTTCATAAACCAAACATGCACGGATTATTGACAGCATATTAGCAAATCTCCCATTCTCCTTGTAAAAACCATGCAGCTTTGTAGGCACATAGTATAAAACGTCACGGTTTAACCCGTTAAATCCAGCTGTGCTGACCGACGAACAGAGCAGCAAACCGGACACCGCTGATCGAGTCTTTTAAAATGAAGTTTGCCATTTCTGAAACTTGATATTTATGTCTTGATCGATTATGTTGTATTTTTGAGAGAAAAAAACGCAGAATTCAATTTTTTTAAAGGCTTTCCCTTTAAAAGGTCATTGCAGACTAATGTAGATATATTCTTTAAGTCTAGATTATATCTTAAGCTCGGCTAGAACTGTTCAAAGTCTAATAAAAACAGCGGAACTACCCTTTAATAAACATTCAATCAGATGCCAACTTTACCGACGTTAGCAATTGCATCGAAATACTAAAAAATACGAACAAATAATCTAATTTAAGACTAAACCCAACTCGAACATTTTATCAAACACAAATACACGCGTCTCGTTATTCCCTTCAGTCAATGAAACGCCTCACAGTCAGTGGAAAATTCCTGTTGTCTAGAACCTTCGAGCAGCCTAAGCTAGCACCGGGACTCCAGCGTTCACCCATATCCGAGCATGTTCTTTAAAGTCCGCTTTATGGTAATACTACATTAGTAACACCGAGAATAAACACCTAAACTACACCCATTACTGGTAATAATCTAATAATCTGAAGAGGCGCTTGTAAACTTACGTAGCTTCTTCCACATAGCATGGTGGCAGGCAACAAATCCTTTGCGGATAGCCGAGCAGACCTCCTGGTCACAGTCGGACCAGAACCCCCGCTGTTTCTTGATGTATTCCCAGAGACAATCTCTGGCAAACTGCGCCGCCTCGCTTCCCCCGTGGCCATCAAACACCGCGAAGAATGCCACGGAGCGGCGGGGGGTAGTCGGCTGATCTCTCCCACTACCCGGTGAAAAGGTTTCCTCGGGGGTTTGTTTCTCTTCAGCGGGGACTGGTTCCATGGAAGGCTCCGTTAAATGCGCCTTCTCTATGGTTTTATCACTGAGATCCGGATGGAAATCCACGGCCGGAGCTCTCCCGTCGCTCGCCGCCAGTTCGCCCGGCGTCGGCTGTTCTTCTCCCGGCTCGGGCTCCACTATGACCTCGGTAACATCTTCCATGTACTTCCTGCCTCCTTGGTCGGTAAAAACACTAACTCGCATCAGCGGCGCGTTTTCCATGGTTCCAGTTCTCAGAAGCGTACTTATTATTTAATTTCATAGGAAATTAGATTTGAATGCGGGGGAAACGTCCTGCCTTTGTTTATGTCTGAGCTCAGTAGGCATGCTCAAACCGTACGTCTTCACGTCATAACCAGTCTTCTTCTGACAAAATGACGTGGCACTACCGTTGTGGCTGCTGCCCTCTACAGGTAAACCCACGCATTTCCTAGTTACACTGGACAAAGTTGTTTTGGGGGTTTTTGTTTGAGTTTTTACAGCACTAGTGGCTCATTGGACAGAGCCAAGTGACGTGGCATACATTTGTAGATGTTGAAAGATACCTAAATATGGATTTTTCCCTATAGCTTGGTCCAATAAGCCTTATAAAAATATGTGATTTAAAACGTGAAATTTGGTTTTACTGTTTAAAGTTTTTCTCTCCACATTTTGATAACCACTGTTAAACATAAATATAAAATCTACTGTAAATGAAGTCACATTAGAACCCTTGGCCTGCAGGTTTCTTTAGGTTTCATTTGTTTTTTGATCCGAAAAACTAACAACTAGTGACATAGCTTGAAGACCAAAAGGGGTTTTTATTCCAGTTTGATATTTAATCAGGAGAGGGTAATAGCTCTAATTGCTGGTATCTTTTTTTT
>JAUZNJ010035487.1:0-12239 GCA_034780135.1 Jordanella pulchra
AATTACAGTCTTCTACATGCTTTGCAAGTGGGAAAACCTGAAAAATCAACAGTGTATCAAATACTTGTTCTCCCCACAGTAAGCTTATAGCATATAAGCTCCGGGGTATTTTTCCTTTAGTCTCATTTTGGGTTAACTGCTTGAAGCAGCTTCAGTGTGACAAAAAGCACAGGTGTCTGTGACATTTTTCACAGAAAACGGGTTGTTACTGTGCAGTTCGGCTTCCTGCACCTTCTGGCTGCTAACTTATCAGCTAACATGATCTCATTCCTGTTCTACCTAATTTCTATAATCCAAGTTAACTCCTCATTTTTAAAGAATGCTAAAAAAATCTAAAATGTGTTATTCTTAAAAAATTAAAACAGCAATTTGGATAAAATAAATCCAAAATCCCAAATTAGCTATGATACGATTGCTTTCTTTTTGCATGGCAGGACTAAATAATTAATTAGAATGGACTATCGTCTTAAACAGAAAAATCAAAAATTTAATGGTAGAAAATATTTTCTAAATAACTAAATACTAACTTATAACCAAATGTTCTTTTCTATTACAAGTTTTACTGCATCCGCTGCTGTTTAGGAGTAGTTTTTAAAAATCACCGTCATCTTTGGACCTAATAAAGGTAACATCTGCCCGTCTTCTACCCCAGCCGTTCTCATATAGGTTCTTTTGTGGTGCCTCTGAGCAATACATCTCATACTGTTGTAAATCCTGTTTATTTCTCTTTGAAAAATACTGGATTTATGGAATTAAGGGAAAATGTCTTTTTTGGGTTGCATAGATGAATAAAACTCAAACCTCCCCTGTTCAAATTCAGCTACAGTCTGTTGTTTGCTGTCATTTATTAAACTGGATGATTAGCGTTTTTTAAGAACAAGACACATGGGAAATGTATTCATTTGCTTTGATGTAACAAACAAAGGGCTCAGTGGTTGGTGTTTTATAGATACCGACTAAATAATCAGCTCTGCTGCTCAACCTGCCCCATGTTTTCCTTACAGATTTGGTACGATTGAAGAAAAAATCAACTGATGCTTTCTTACATTTCTGCTAAATTTCGTTCATTCTTTTTCAACGGATCACAGATGTAACAACAATCCTCACTTAGCTGAAAAATGACCCAACTTTGGGTTCAAAAGCCTGTTTCTTGTAACGAGTTGGTGTCAGGAATGCTCAGTAAAAACAGCAGAACTTATCATCTTACTGTCAAACCTTTAAGCAGCAAATTCTTTGACCCCATTGAGAGTTTCAAGCTTTGCCTCCTTAAACTTTATCAGATGGACCAAAATTATTTCCTCATGTGGCATTTTTGAGTGTTAACTTAAAACACAGCTGGGTCTCATATCCACTCAATTTTTTATATCTTCTATCTATAATTTAATTTATTCATGTAAACTACATGAAGGATGTTTTCTACAAATAAAAAGTTAACTGTTTAAACAGAACCAGGAATCGTCAGCTGTACGCAGGTTTCTTTAAATTATTAGATTAATCTAAACCTCTTGTTTGCTGTGCAGGCAGCAAACAGTTAAACTGTCAGTGAAACAAATCAAACTTACAGGCAAAGTAAAGAAAGCAAGGATTCTCTGCAGGGAACATCCTCAAAGATGGACCATTTTTTCATTGTTTCATCGTCCAGTGCAGCTGTAGCTCCTGCAGCTTGAGTCGCCTCCGTCCAGGATTTGATTCAAAGAACTTAAAGCTGCTTTATCCACCTCAGAATTTTAATGTTATAAGTTGCAAACCATGTCTGTAACCAGCTGTGCTTTATGTGCTTCACAACATTGGTGCAGAAAAATAGAGATCTGCTTGTTAGGCTTTGATATGGTGACGGTAAAGTAATGTTGATTGAAAGACTTATGATGGATTCGGTTTCCATTTTAGCATAAGATGTTGGATCTCAGTATAGCTTGAATTTGGAATCCTTTGGACATTGTGTAGGGATGTGGTATTTTACTCTGAAAGGTCTTTAAAGACATGTTGAGTAAGGAGGCCCTCAGTCTGAGTGAGAAAACATCATCATTGGCACCCCTTTCTGTGTTTCTTAAAAACAAGCTCAGATTAACAATTCCAATTAATAAATGGAAATGTTCAAAACTTATATCAGAAGGATCTTTCAATTTGACGTCCAAAGTAGTTTAACAAAGACCATTACAATTTCAGCATGAATATTTTAATTCCAAAGGACAAAACCAGCATGTGCACTAATATTCACGCCCCTCCTTAATATTTGAGTGCACATTGTTTGCCAGCAATAACAGCCTCCAAATGTTTCTTATATTCATCTATAAGCTTCTCGGGTGGCATTTTCTCCCACACTTCTTTTGCAATATGCTCAAACTATTGTCCATTGCAGGGTTCCTTTCTCCAATGGCAGATTTCAGCACCATCCAAAGATTTTCAATTGGATTAAAATCTGGACTCATTGCTGGTCATTAAAATAATCCACTGTTTCCCTTTCTACCATTCCTGTGTGTTTTTGGAGGTGAGCTTTGGGTCATTATCTTGCTGGAAGACCCAGGATCTTTGCCTCAAACAAAGTTTTCTTACACTGAGCAGACATTTCGCTCTAGAATTGCTTGATAATCTTCTGATTTCATGATACCTTTGATGCCTCCAGTACCAGATGCCGCAAAGCAACCCCACAGCATTATGGGTCCTCCACCATGCTTGACTGTTGGTATGATGTATTTTGGTTTTTATGGAGTTTTTATGGCACTAGTGGCTCGTTTTTTTTTTATTCAGACAGTAGGCTGAAAGGAAAGAGCGTATGAGAGAGGGGGAAAGGACCACAAGCCGGATTCAAACGCAGGTCGCCCGCGTTGAGGACTAAGGACCCTATTGTTATGATGTTCTTTTCTTTAAAGGCTTCATTGCACCGTCTGTAAACACACTTTTTGTGTAAAATACAAAAAAAGCTCTTATTTTGTTTCCTCTGTCCATCAAACTTTGTCTCAGAAGGCTTGAGGTTTGTCCATGTTCTCTTTTGCAAGGATCAAGCATAATTTTTTATGTCTTTTCTTTAGCAATGGTGTCTTCCTTGGCCTCCGGCCATGAAGCCTCACTTTGTTTAGTGTGCGGCATTTGGTGCTTGTTTAAACAATTACACCAGTCTGCTCCGGCTTGATCTTTTGGTCTTTAGATGTTTGGCGTGATGTTTGTACCAACCATCGAAGACTCCAATGTCCAGGGAGATTCTTGACCGCTGCATGCCTGGAAAGCTTCTCAATAACATTACATACTGTTGAAACAGTGATACTAAGGTCTTTGGAGATGGCTTCTTACCCTTTGGAGGTCTTGTGCTTACAAATGATTGCATTTCTAGTGTCCTCAGACAGTTTCTTTGTCACCATTGTCACATGTGAAGTTGGACCAACAGGTGGCTATTAAAGCATCATTCATTGGTTAATTCATGTCACATGTGTGGAAGCAGTTCATCACAAGTGATCTTTATTTGTGATTTGCAACAGGTGAGCCGAATTAGGTTTTCATAATGATCTGCAGCAAAGGGTGCCAATATCATTGATATGGTAAATATTATGTTTTTATTTGTTTTCCTCATAATTTTTATCTTTTTAAATAGTTCTTTTTTTATCATTTGCTGTATTGCTCAATCTCAAGCTATCAGTAAAATGTTGTTTCACTTGTTGAATTTCTTTCAGGAAATATTCCATTTTATGTACTTAAACTACATGGATGCCAATAATGGTGAGCAGGACTGTATGGCAGGTGAAAGCAGATCTGTGGTGGCTGTAATATAGATTCATAGAAAACAAAACTAGGAAACAGCATTATTTTCCTCTTCACAGATGCCACGGTCGGGCGTACAAATCCATTTCTATTATGTAAAAGATCCCAAAACATGGCGAAAGCAATTCCAACGCATTTATTGCCTATTTAAGATGTGGCAGCTGTTTTGTTTTTTTCTCACAGGTTCATATTTATATTTATGAGGTTGTATGAAAGATTTGAACATATCAGTCTGCTGAGAATCACTCAAGCCGAAGGAAAACTTTAATGTTCTTGCTATTTATATCTCTTATTTCAAGTTTGTTGCTGTATTTGTCGATACATCAGCAAACTGTTAAAAAGGCTGCAGTTTTCTGTTTTTTCTAGTTAATTGTTATGATAGGTCTACTCAACATGGTCTTAAGTTTGTAAACTAAAACCAGACATTAATTTATTTGAAACACCTCATGATGATCAATAAGCTATTCAAACAAAGCAGGGAGCAATTTTTGTAGAAATGATCAGGGCTATTAAAAAAAAGTCTCTTTAATGTTTCCCTGAGAACAGCATTCAGTCCATGTTAGCGGGGAAAGCACAAAGTGCCACAATAAATTCAGCACGAGCGCGCTGCTCACAAAAACTCTCAATCTGGACAAGGAGGGAATTCATTAAAATGTTACGGAAGAGTGAAAAGAGAGAAGAAAGCCTTTACTTAGTGATGGAAAAGAAGGAGGCATATTTTGAGTTTGCCAAAGAGCAGGTGGGTGACTTCTGTCAGATGAGACTGAGATTAAACTTCATCTGATCGCCCAAATAACGTCATCCACGGAGAAACATGGTAGTAGCAGCATCATGTTGTGGGGACTTTTTAAATTGTCAACGAGCCAAAAGCGAGACGGATGCTGCCGAATAAAGGGATATTCTGATGTCAGTCTGCCTTAAATCTGAGACTGGGAGGGAGGTTTACTTTCCAGCAAGACAATAACTCAAAGCACACTTTTAAAGCAACACTTTAAATATAATTAAAGTGGCCTAGTCAAAGTTCAAACCTCAATCCAAATAAAAATCTGAGGTTAGAATAAAAAAATATTGTTCATAAGAAAAAATTGCAAAATATGACAAGAGCATCTTTCAGCTGTAAAAATGCAACTCTTCCTACTACTGACCTTTGGGGGGGATTTATAATTATACAAGCTGATGTTTTTCTGTCATTTTAACCTACTTGTTGGTACATTCTGTAAACAAAATGGTAAAAAAAAAAATCCAAACAATTCAGTTTCATTCAAGTTTATGAGAAAAAACAGCAGAAAAATGCAAAGAGTTTGAATACTTTGGGAAAATTACTGTAAATTCACCAGCTCAGTTGTGAATTGGGCGACTACTTTCTTTACTCTATGCAAGACTTCCTCTTCTCGTTAAAATGTAAATGCTTAAAGGTTTATTCTAAGTATTAAAAAAGACAGAATTAACTAATTAAGGACTGGATAACAAACCCTAAAAGCCTATCAATACCAGGGTTAGAAGCAGCCCATATCCTTTGTCTTGGCTCCTTTTACAAGCTGTAAATTTGCATTAAGTATAAAACAGCATCCAAATAATGGATCTCAGACAGCCTACCCAAGACATGGTTTAAAACTGCTAAAGTAAAGCTACAGCACTGCCATCCTTTAATGGATCTGACACATTACATCTGAAATCATAATTGCTTTTCTAATCCTCAGGTGCACAGCATCAAAGCCAGGTGTCTCTTCGGGGTTCATCTTCATGAAAATTAAAACATCATTTTTATTCATTGTGCTGCGACATTACTGAAAATAGAAATACTCATCTCTTAGTATTTGGGTGAAAACATGAGCATAGGCGTAAACCTAAAGCAATTACCTGAAGTTAGAACAAACCTCATATAAAAATCATGTCATATCTACTAACTATTATTTTCACAAAGGCATTAGGATCCATCGTTCCATGGTTTGCCTTTTAGACGACTTCATTTTGCATGGTTGTGCTTTTCTAAGGCAGAAGAAGAAAAATGCCAGGGAGAATCCTGGCAGCTAGCGAGCATATTTTACATTCATTGGATACAAAACTCAAAGCAATTGTTGGCTCTGAGCTTTGAATGAGCAGATTTCATCAATCCAAACAAAGGCTATACATGTTTCCTGTGGGTGAAGAGTTCCAGGATGATGTATAATTTCCCTCTCTTATTGTGGCTCTGAGTGTTTGTTTCCAAAAGGCCTGGGCGATAATAATAAAACTGTAGGTCCATAAATCATGTGCAAACAATCCTTGGTTTTCTTTCAAATTCAGGCTAATCACAGGAAATGATCTTTTAATGTGTTTGTTGGAGTTTTTTGGTGTACAGAGTCGGTAGTGGAGGCAGAACAATATAAAGCTTTTTAGGCATTCTGCTGGAGAATGGAGAAAATGAACCACGGGAGCAAGCTGTATAGCAGATCACTAAAGTTGTTGAAAGAAGTTTATAAAACATTCACCTTTCTTTACACAGTTTAAATCTACTGTTAAATAAACACTTAATAAACATTTATTACTATTATGACAGACGGTTAGGTTCACAAAATAAATATATCACTTTAATTCTTTTGAGTAAAATCTTTTGTTTACGTTTCAGAAAATGAGATGTTAATATAATCTTTATTAGCTCAAATGAACATTTATTTCATCTAACATTTATCTTTTAGCTCCATCTTCTGAAAGTTTGCTCATGTCACGTTTTACTTTTGCTTTTTAGAACCTAAATTTAAGTGATACAGATAAGTGCTATCATTAATAGGATTAGTCTTTGTTCTGTATGTTAAATGTTAGCACTAATTATCACTCCAATTTAATTAAGCTCTCAATAATTTGATATGTAAAATAAAGCATTTTGTTATTTTATATATATATATCTCTATAGGTTTTAGAAAAACATAGTCTGAGTAAGTAAAAAAATGTATGCTTTGTACTGATTTTAAATGAATACAACACATGTTACTGGTGTCCATTATTGGCGCGATTTTTCCATCTGTTTACAGTCTAACTCCAGCAAGGAAGAAGTGGGATGTATACATCACTAGGCTGTCACAGGGAGTTTAAAGATACATAAAACCATGAAAAATACTCTAAGTGATTTAAAGAAACCAATTAATTTAAACCTGTGTTTCTCTTGGTGGGAGAAAACAGGAGTACCCTGAAAGAATGGGTTCAACATGTGTTCAACATTCACACTTTGACCAAAGTAATTATATAACGGCAACATACGCTTGAAATATTTTAAGTGTTGTGTTATTGACATGGATGCTGTTACGCTAACTCAGTTTCATAAGTTTGTTGGCACATTCATACTGGGCAACATTTGCCTGAATCATTATCTGTTTTGAAGGGTTGTGTCTACCACGATTAGAAAAGAAACAAACAAAAAAAAACCCACATACAAATCTTATGTTAGAGATGTTTCAGTTGTTTGGGATTCGCTCATCCTTGCACGTCTGAGGGGGGCTGGTGCACAATCACACCGTCACTCCCAACTCTCATCCTAATCATTTCTTATTACCTAAAAGTTTCACGGACGACAGCATAAACGTGGTTGATTGGATCATCCCTTTTTTTACCTCAAGAAAAAAGGCTTAGCTGGAGTTCTAGTGACCTGAGGGATAAACAGGTTGCAGATCCATTAGAGCTCTTTGACTTATTTCCCACAGTAGTCTCCTAATTCTCTTGTGCATCAGGGCCTTTTGCTCCTGGCTAACTTACTAGTTAGTAAAAAGAGGATCCACTCTACATCCGTTTTAACAGGTAAATAATCTGGTATTTTGTCTGGTTCTAAAAACATCTCAATAGCTTTAAAAAATCAAGTCTAACACCATGAAAATTGTGCCAATATTAATGAATTGAGTGTGAGATAAGCTTAGTGAATCCCTTAGTACACATAAACCTCTGCCATGTAAAGGGGTGGTGCCCTAACTTTGACTATTAATCTGGAAGGTTTTAACCTTCCTTTCCGTAGATGGGTGGGACATAAAAAAACCTGTTTGTGTTAAAGCATATTTGATATTAGGATACATACTATGTAGATTCTACTGTATCTTAGCAGATAACAAACCTTTGGTTTAAACATAATCATTTCAAGAGTTCTTAGTTGATGTCTTGAGGAGGGAAGCTCAGATTAAGACTCAATGTCAATATGCTCTATTTAAAAGAATAAGAAAATGACTAATCTGCTTACAGTTGGTTCCTGTTAACCAACTTTTTCAATACCTGGGATGGTCTTCACACACACAGACACTGTGAGACTCAGTGTCTTAGTGTCTAGACTCAGTAGAGACTATCTACATTTAATCAGGACATTTTTGATTTCATTAGAATGTAAGTGAAGAACACCTAGCTCCTTATAGTCCACCGGAAATTCCTTAATTAAACCCCAAACTGTGACAGAAAGACATAACCAAACTTTCTGTTGTTACATTTTAAATAAAGTCAATACCATAATTACATTTAAATTAGATATAGTTACTATATTTACCCATTAGTGGTAGATAAATATCCAATTGTATATATAAAAAAGGCAACTATTAACACATAAGATGGATAGAACATGCAGGTTTAAACACCTTAGCAAATCTCTCTGCTGCCTGAAGAGTGACAGAAAATGCTTTCCTCTTAAAATGTGAAACCAGTTTCAATGAAAATTTGCTGCTAAAGTGATGCCTGAAGCAGAGGTAGAGAGTATGGTCTTCAGTACCAGGTTCAAGTCCTGACTGGAAGAGACCTTTGCTGCTTTGCTTGATCTTTCTCACTTTTCCACTTCGTGTCCGTAACGTTTTAAAATCAAGACTGTCAGCGCCACAAAAAAGTCTTGCTAATGTGAGTAGAGGTTTTTGTCTAACTAAAGCATTTACGTCATTCACTGCTCTTCATTCGAGGATAAAGCAGTCTCCTGGTGCCGTATAACAAACTCCTCTGCAGCATCACAGGCTGACCTTCTGAAACTTCCTGTCACACCTAAAACTGCCTTCTGATTTTTTGAAAAATTGGGTGAAGTCTTTGTGTAGCATAGCTCTTTTCATTTGTGCGTATCTATTCAAATATTTCTTTTCAAGGACAGGAAAAAAAAAGAAAATCTGCAATAGTAGGAGGACTTCATCAGCCGAGTCACACTTTTCTGAGGAAATACACTGGAAGAAAAAAAGAAGATTATTTTCGGACGAGGAAAAAAATAGAACCTCAGGAGGTGTGAGTATATTTCATTTGAGTTAGCTGATAAAATGAAAATAACTGCTCATACATCATTCATTTTTGAAGGCGTTACAAAAGCTGCAGTGCAATAAAAGAAAGGTAGATTCAGTAAATATGTTGTGAAATTTAGGCAAAACTATACTTTCAATCATTTGACAGCTATACACCTCCAGGATTCCATCGAACATAAGGCACAAACTTGTCACCTGTCTAATTTTATAAATAAGAATATACTTGTCCTGAAAAACTTCTGAGTCATGATTTCTGAGCAGATCTTTCTCTATAAACTATAAACGTAATTTCTGACAGATTTATGAATATATCCATTATCCTTACATCTAAAATTAAAAGCTTGCAAATTACCTATACCCTTTGTCATGAGAAAATATTGACAAAACTGGAAACCTTTAAAGATTCAATAATCCATCAGAGCTACTGTAATAGGCTGGGTAAGTAGAGTATTAATCACCCCATAGCAAAGAATTTCATGGTAGCACTGGAGGAGCAGCAGAGTTGCATGGTTCAGGTAACAAGATGACAACTAGCCTTTGTTGAACTTTTTTATAACAGTTATAAAAGTCATGTTTAAAGTTTGCAAAAAGCAATTCTGGGCAAAATTCTAAACTTTTGGCCGACATGCAAAATGTAGTGCGTTGAAAATGACACTGCTTGTCATCTACAACCATCCCTAAAGTATTTACGTTTGGCAACACCATGAAACATTATGTCTAAATCAAAGCTGGAACTGAGTATGTTCTCCAGAAACAAGTCGTTTTTTATAAACTTGTTAGATATTGTTTAATATAATCAACATTTCTACTCTTATTACATCATGTAGATTTGTTCAAAGCGTTACAAGATTTTTTAATAGCTTACACAATCACGGCGCACCAAGTTTTATCACTGTAAACAGTCACCATGTCCACTATTGTATGCTGCTAATGGCTGTCTGTCATTGTCGGTCTGTAGATATTTATACTGGCTGTTCTTTGTCTATATACTGAATTTCCCTTCAGGGATTAATACAGTATAAATTGAACTGAATTGAATAAATGGCTATCGCCGTTATTTGCTTTATATCAAGTAACTTCTATGATTTTATGATGGTCAATTTGGACTGCACTCTTTTTAAAGAAGTCCTTTTTCTGTTCCAAAAATGAGAGCAGAACTATGTTAGAGAACTTATAATTATGACGCAACCTTTGACTTTAACTTTAACAGAATTTAAAACAGACTGAACCCGTGGCTGCTGGGGAATTCAAGGTAACGTTAAAAGACCTGGAACCACAGAGTCGTATTTATTAAACTTACTTTTAAATCGGTTTTTTACTTCAAACTATTTAATTTTAATTAGTTATGGCCTTTTTTATTTCTATGCATAAATGTACCTTTTTGCCAGATCCTTTTTAAAATGCTATGAATGGTTTCAACTTGTAAAGCACTTTGTCAAGTCCAAGGACCCCAAAGTGCTTCACTCTCCATTCAGTTACTGTTCACATGCTGATGGTGTAGCTACAGTATATTGTAGCCACAGCTGTCCTGGGGCAGACTGACAGAAACAAGGCTGCAGTACAGCACCGACAGCAGGACAAACCCCTATATTTGTCCCTCTTGTCAACCATCTGTGGTGATGCTACTGTTTGAGATGAGAGCTGACAGGGAAAACTGACAGCGACCATTAAAGGTCAATCCAGGAATAAGACGTTTAAAAGACAATGAAAAACTCACGTTAGCAACAGCACATTGCATTAGATCAAAATAGCAACACTGAAGCCAAACTTCGAGTATTTTAAATCAAAACATTTAAATCAGTTAGCATGGCCCAGTCAAAGTCTTAGAGAGAAATCTAGTAGAGAATCTTCTGCTCTCCGACCAGTTTGACTTAGCTCGAGCCATTTTACAAATTCAGACCAAAGACGTTAGAAACATTGAGGTACGGATGCTGGCACCAAACAAATGCTACACCTTTAAGATGTTTAATGGGACATTTGGGGTATAATTTTGTACACCTTTGTGTTGTGTCTATCATATTTATATAATACGTTAAAAAAGATATTTGGATCTGTGGACGTCGAGAGATAAAATGTAAAATAAATTCAAAGGAATCGAATAAGTTTGCAAAGTACTGTTTCTCCGTGCAATTTAAAAGCCATTGTGTTTTGTAGTTATACAGATGCAGTATCTTTTATATACCAGGAACAATTCTCACTATAAAATAACATCCCCAGAAATGAATTTATCTCTTCAATCATAGAGATTTTTGTGATATAATAGTTTCTTCCTCAACACTCAGTGCTACAATTTTCTTTTTTTTCTCCCCTCAGCAGTCAACAAAATCCCTTCTAGACGGCTTCAGCCCTAATAATTGAGTCCGGATCTTTTTTCTCCTCTTCCACAGTTCAGATTACCTTCAAAAGTGACTCTCGAGAGGTTCAAACCTAGAACTGCATTTCTCTTGAGAATAAAATACAATGAGAGACACAAAGTGATGTTGAGAGTGGTGTTAAAAAAAAAAAAAAGAGTAAAAAAAAAATGTTAAAATTGTCAGCGATAATCTTTTGGATGTTTTTTCCCAAACCAATTATTATACCTTTTGAATTCACAGAACAATTCCTTCTCCCCGTAAAACTATTATATCCTTTTTCTATATTTTTAGTCACTCAGTGATGTTACACGCTCTACAGGACTTCTCCCAATGGAGGGGTCATCTAGGGCTTTCTAACCTTGCATTTTCACCCATTGAACACTTTCAGAGCTGTAAATGGCTGATGAAAGTAGCATCTTCAACCTGAGCCATCCAGGGGACCAAGGGCCACTGACCCCTCAGATATGGACTGAAAAAGCTGAAAGAGGAATCAAATAAAGGTGATTCATGAGAAAACCATTCTAAAAAAATCCGTTATTCATAGCTAAACACAACAAACTTATTTTTCAAATAGTACATAACTGGAGAATCTTTGCAAGAAACTGTCCAAAATGTAATATAAACATAAAAATGGTGAAATGTCAGAAAAAGTTTTATGTATTTATATGTTACATGTCAGTTTTTTATTACACAAAAAAGAATGCATGAAAAAGTTAACTGAATTTCTATTGACTAACACAAATTTGGAACTGGGCAATTTTTTTTGTCAGACTTCTATATAGTTCACCAAATGCTTGCATAAAAACAAAGGTTGTATTAATTCAGGGATTCAGTCTTCAAAGAGAAACCAGGCAGGACTGTCCACTCTCCACCCCTCTGTTTTTTATCTGTAACCCAAAAAAACATCTTA
>JAUZNJ010035488.1:0-11052 GCA_034780135.1 Jordanella pulchra
TTGAGGGCTCCAGCCCAGGAGACCCACGGCGCGCTCTGCTGGAGAAAAGGTGGCAGACAGGCTCCGGATCCCAACATATTTCTTTTAAAAGGACATGTTATGCATGGAGTTAGAGACCATGGGGTTCTAAAAGTCATGACTATGGATGCACTGATACAACAAATGCTGAGAATAAAACCAGCAGGATGCAGGATGCAAGCTACAGACATGAACGAGAAGAGCTACCTGACGGCTAAAGGTTTTGGGAACTTTTCCAACATATTAAAGAACTTCAAAACTACATCAACTTAATTAAAATGATATCAAATGAGATGAGATATGGGCAGCTTTAGGACTGAATTTTACAACAAGTTGGAGGAGGTCAGTGCTGATATTTGTAATCAAGGAGTGAAACTAACCAAAGTAGAGTTATGGGTGGCAGCTAGAGATGATCAACATGCACTTGAGGAACTCACTGCTTCTATGTCTCAAACAACAAAAATGCTCCAGGACAAGGTCACCTACTTAGAAAGAAGATCTTGGCAAAATAATATGTGCATTAATGCTATGCCAACCTTCATTTCTAACATCCTGTTAGAACAGCTTTCGCTTGAAGAAGCCAGGGACCTGCAGATTCAATAAGCAAACTGGTCAATGGAACCTAAACCAAAACAATCACAGTTATAAAGTCTATCCGGTTAACTTTCATAGATACAATAAAAAGGAGAGAATCCTAAAAGCAGCATGGGGAAAGAAAAAAAGGGAAAACCGGTACCATTTGTGCATTATCTTCTGACTGAGGTAAACAACAAGCGTAACGTATACAAAAACAAAAAAAAAAATCAAGAAATTAGCTTTCCAACCCCATGCAGGCTAGGATAGGGATCTAGCAGGAAGAAAGAATTTGCCTGCACAATAATGGACTTGAAGTGACATGAGGTAGAGGGGATACTCCATGGAGATACCTTGCTCGGCTGCAGACGAGGAGCCATTACTCACCTAAGAGGCACATTGTAATAAAGTGGGCAGCTTTTTCAAGAAAATTAGGGATAATTCCTGGGGATTTCAGTAGCAGCAAGCTAAAACTGTGTATTTAAGATGTATATAGTGTATCCCCACATGTAAGTATGGCAATAATGTATATATTATTCAAGTGAGATCCATATATGAGCTTTTTTTTACTATTTATCGCCTTATTTCATAGTCTTCACAATATATTATTAGGGGCAACAGTTGAAACCATAATTTTTGTTGAGCATTCATGTCAAAAGAAAATCCTACATTGATCAGAACTAATGTGATAGAATATGCTGAAAGATTACCTTGTCTACAGCAGACAAGGAGGTCCTATTTAGGGTGGGACTGTTCCTGCTAAAATGTAAAAAATGACGTTTTAGTTTAACAGAGCAAAGTGAAGCCCTGAAGGTTGAAGCCGTTCTGTTCATATTATGTTCTCAAGTTTTTTGTTTGTTTTTATCATGTTCTATCTGTTGGAATAAGCAAAATTGATTTATTGATATGGGTAAAAGTGATACTACGGCAGCTTTATGTAATGTAAATAGTTTCAACAGCCCCATCGAATGAAGCACAGTGATCTCTAAGTTAAAAAGTGAGAAAGCTTAAATTATGCTTCTTTAAGAAACACATCTGTCATAAACAGAACATGTGAAATAGAAAAAAATGCAATTAGAAATGTTTACCACAAAGCTTCAAAGCAAGCCTTAAAGAGGCTGCATTTTGAACTTACTAAGCAAATATGAGAAAATGAAGGCAAGTATGTAGTGCTGCAACAGGGCAAACTATGTATTCTTTTGTCAGTGTATATGCCCCCGCCTTACAATCTACCCTTCCTCCTTAAGAGGTTTTTACATTTTGCAGGTAATTTTGATACAATCTTAAAAAAAAGCAACACATCTAACGATAAAAGACTGCTTGAAATCCTACAATGCAGAAACCATCAAATAACTGCATAAAGATATACGGTGCAGCTCAGGACAGACAGAAGCTCCAAGCAAGTTCTAGCTGTACACTTCCACCTCAAGAACAAAGGACACAATCTTGATAACCAAAATGTTTAGATCTTGGAAAGAGAGGACAGACTGTTTAAAGGAAGGGAGGAGGAAGCCATCTTTATTAAAGGACAAATGCCATCATCGAAAAGAGAGGGAAGACTGTAGTTGCAGCTTCCAAGCATCCAACTTTGTCCTGGAACCCATTCTGAAGAGATTACACTAACATGCTGATCAAACATGCCGATCATGATTTAAGTGGCTATAGTCAAAACCCATACAAAACAACATACTCTAACAACCCAGGAGAATGAACATTTCTACAGATTGACTTGGAAAATGCTCAGAAAGTTGGTCTTTCATGGTGCTTAAAAACTACAGATTGCTCTAGTATGAGCTGACATGATTAACAACAACTGCTGGAATGTTTTTTTAGAAAAACTGAGCGAAAGTCTGTTTGCCTTCGAATTTAAGAGCTGTTTTATAGTGAGACACCAAATAAAACAGTTAAAACTCAAAAAGGTTTACTTTGCATAATATAGGCCCTTTAATGCATATTTCACTAATCCAGGTGAAATTATTCATACTACTTTATTACTATATACTACTACTTTTACCTTTTGTCATATTCACTGGATTTACCCTGAGATTTTCCATTCTTAATTATTCAGTTTTTAATGCTGAAGCACAGCTTCCCAAGTTCTTTTCACACAGCATAAGAGCATATTTTCATCAAACTGTCCCCCTATTATTTTATCATTCCCTCTGTTGCTTGTATGCACCCTCAAAGAAAGAGAAACAGATGGACAATTTCACTCCACTTGCACCCAACATACTGCCTCTGATTCAGCACCATGGACAGAGCCACAGGCCACACATACTCTACACAACAACCAATCTTTAGTACAGTTCACAGATTCTCTAAAACAGAGCAATGCAACATTCAGGAGGATTTTCTCTCCACCAGTCTCATTTTTCACATAGATACTCATTTTTGTAACAGTTTGAAGTAGCTTCTAATTTCTTAATTCTTTTCTACAAATTGGTCAGATTTTCTTTTTTTATATGTATTTCTTCATTTTAAGGCAATGGTGGTCTTTATTTGACCATACATTGACAAGAAATTGGGCTGGAAGAGGAAGAGGGAAGGCAGGCTGAGACTTCAAAAGTGAATGGCCGCTGCAGGGCTGAGGCCTCCCTGGTCATAAATCTTGCACGCCATTTCCCCTGTCTTTCTCTTTTTTTAATCCATCATCTCTGTCTAATCAATCAATTTATCTTTTTTAGAATCATCCTTTTAAATAATTCACTTTAATTCTTTTTAATTTTATGTGTTCTTTGTATTTCACTGCAATGTATTTTTCTTTCTCCTTTTTTTGTATGTACAGCGTATAGAATTGTCTTGCCACAGAAATGTGCTATTTAGATAAACTTGCCTTACCGCTGTACTAACATTACATCCTTCCTTTAATCTATTATAATGGTCCCACTTTATTGTTGTCTTTCTTAAGATTTTTCCCTCTTTAAATTCGATTGCGTTTTTTAAGATACTATAACACCATATAACAAAGGAATAGCTTTAATATGTATGATGCTAAGTATCTTGCTTTGGTGATGTTTTCACTTGACTCAAATAAATTAAATAATTCATTTAAAAAAAATATATATCATTATAATATGTATACAGGGTATACTGTTAAATGTTTTCACAAAATAACAACATAGTACACAAGAGATTTGACTATTTTTGTACCAACATAGCTCCATAATTGATTAAAATAATTACTATACAACAAATGAATGGGTAGGCTACGTTTTACGAAGACAGGGTTAAATCTGCATGAAAGCACAGGAGCCTTGGAATTCTTTTTCTTTTAAAACAAAACTCGTTGGTTATGAAAAAAAATATTTTGAATATAATCCAATACTGGGCTGAAGATGATAAATGCCCTGACTTTGGAATAAAAGAGTCGTTACACTTACACTTACTAACCTTTTCCCCCTTTAGAGAGACAGAGATTTCTACCTAAGTTCTAACCACACCTTAATTTCTAAGTCAATATCCAGCAATGGGACCAAGACTTATTTATCTGTGTAATCCTTTGTTCCTGTCTTATCATCTGTGATTTCTCCACAGAAAAACAACCTAATACAGGGAAAAAGAATGAAACCTCTACCTCTAGACAGTTCCCTGCCTTCCAGCCCTCCCAGTCTATAAACTAATTCACTTTCTGTAGTACATCTCTACCAGCATGAAACTTTAAAGGAATTGCCTTTCATTTTCTCTCACTCTTCTTTTTTAATCTTCTCCTTTCCCCTTGCTTTCTATCTTGTGACCTTACCCCCCATTACATGCTCCAGTGGTCTTTGTCCACTGAAAACACACGATTGATGCAGAAGAAATAAAAATATACCCCCTCCTGTCTCTTCTCTGCCTTACTACACTTTCTCTCCAGCAAACATTCTTGTCCTCTCTCATTACAACTTATCACTTGCTCCGGTGGTCCATACTGTGGCACTAAAAGGTACAGATCTGGTAATACCACAACCCACTAAACTATATATCTCTTTTTTCTAAGAAAGCTACTCAGGTGGGCTCAGGTCACATCAGGATGCAGCTACAGCAAAAATGGATCTACATCCAGGTTTTTAGCTCCTGTGTTCTCTAACCCCATGGCTTCTCTCTGTGTGTGTAAATGTGCCTGAATATGAGGGATGGCCTGACAGGTGGGGCTCTGTGGGGTGAGTCTTTTTCTCTGCATTAAGTACCAGAGTGTTTGATGGACTATTTTTTGATGAAGGGGGACAGCAGTGGGAAAGTGAGAGTCTGAAGGTGATTTTCTAACACCAGGCTGTAACCAGTTCTCCATCTTTGTCACCTCTGCTTTCATTACTCCGAAAATAGCTTCTCTCCTTGTGTATATGAATTTCATTTAATCTCAATTCCCTCACTATTGGCTTTGTTGGCGAAAAACAGTTATTCCAAATCAAACACAACTGCAGACATAATGACAAAAAATAAGAAAAATGATTTCAAGCACTATATTTCAATTTATGAGTCTAAATACAAACACTTTTTTAAACTTTGTGAGACTGAGACAGTAAACTATCATGGTAAGTAAAGGCTTAGGGGAAAAATAAGGCAAGCAAACCAATAAGAGATATCCTAACGTACAAGTGTTGCTACTTAAAGAGGAGAGTGAACCCTGGTCGACGAAAATCAACCAGGACAGAATGAGATGGAGAGATACGGACATGTGGGTGGATGTTAGAGAAAAGACAATAGTAAATGCATTAGAAGCCTTCCCGCCGTAGGCACTGCTAATATTGCATTTCCTGCTAGGAAAAACAACAGGGGAAAAAAAGAGGGATTAGCAGTTTTTTGCTTGACACAAAGCTTTTTTTCCACTGTGAGCATATCAAAATAAACAGACAGACATAAATTGTAAGTATGAGCAAAAAATAAAAAAGAAACAATTTTTACATTCGTCCAATCATAAAAACAGCAACATTCCAAATTTATATTTGATCATAAACAATGTTGTTGTTATAAACTCTTTCAGGTTTAAAACTGACCTTTGTATCAACAGATTTATATGCTTGCCTGAGTACAGACCTTTGAATCTGTCCACTCCACTGAGCTAACTGACATGAAGCAACCTGTTCTTTACAGTCACCGAGCTGTGCTCTGCTTGGACTATTTCAGACACACAGTGGTTGTGGTTTTTGGCACTCAACCCACATAGTAATTTACTAACAGATGCAACAAGAGTGTTTGTTTTAGGCTTTCCCTTTTCTTTTCTTAGAATACTCTGACAATATTTTTTTCCCTCCAAAGAGTGTATTTGCTCAAAAAAAAAGAAGAAATACCTCACAGGAATATAGAGGTAGGGAAGTGAAAATAAAACACAATAGTTTCGATATAAAAATTAGGTGCAACAGATCAGCAAGAAATTACAGAATCAGCCAAATACAAGTGGCATTTATGTTCAACAGTTGCATTGTTTATAAGAAAAGAATGGTGGAAAAGTCAGCAGCAAATAATTTCAATCTTGGTATAAATATAACCACTGGTACTTGTCCAGCTGTACAGTGACATGTGAAAGGTGACTGTACAGCTGGTCAAAAATGTATCATTTGTCTTTTTCTGTAACTACAAATTTAAAAAGAAGAATTAGTTTCACTTTGCGTTCCTTTTATCATTGGTAGAAACATGCTTCATTATTTTTACACCTTCCTTTTACTACACAGTATTACTGTATGTAAGGTCAAGGTCAAAAAATTTTTATGCAATATATTCAGAATGACAAAACTGAAAAATACCAAATACAGTTGGAAGCACTCCTTAATACCTATAATCAACATAACATTATATCATAAAAAGTTATGTAAAATACATTAGGATCTGTAATATGATTTTTATTTTGAATGATTTTATTTACAAGTAGATACAAAATGTTGGAAAAATTATTCCAATTCTTTAAAAAAAAAACTCAAGTCATGGCTGAATTTTAATTTGTGTCAGCATCCATCAGATAATAAAAAGATACCAATTTTACATAATTGGAAATTCAATTCAGATATATGTGTAACCTAGGATCACTGGGATAGTAGTTAAGTCTTAGTTTGTATAGTTAACATGACCTTTACCTCCTGGTTAAGGCCGTTTGTATAAGCTATTCCAGGCCATTGAGAAATAGTTTCAGTCATCCTTCCTGTGATTTTTGATTCATTTATTTAACCTTTATTTAATCAGGTCAAAACAAATCATTGAGACTGGGGTCCCCTTTTCAAGGGTGACCTGACCAAGATGTTGAAAACTGCCTCTGAGAAACACCAAGGAGCTTTAACATATAGAGTTTAGAAAGGAAATACAGTTTATTACCTATGCATCCTAACATACAACACAAATAAATGCAATACAGTTGAAATATAGCATACTACAGGTATACTGTAGTTAAAACAAATTGACGTAAAAAAATGCAGTTTCCCAGCTTAAAAAAATCTTAGATATCAATACTGTTCTGTGGATTCTCTTTGCCTTTTTTGTAAAAAGGAATGAAAAGTTTTAATTAAGATAAGCAAAGACAATTCTAATTTGGTTTTGGCAGTATTTGCAGGAACAGTAGCAGAATAACTGAAAGTATACTTTTGTTTAGGAAAACACTCAAACAGTCCCTAATTTAAACTTTTGCATTAAATGCCAGTCATTGAAAAAAAGTACAAAGCAGGGGGTTTTGTTGCTACAGTAAACAGCTTGCTTTATATCGATTTCCCACTTCAGCAAGAATGTAATGATTCAGTAAGCCCCCAGTTCTATACAACACCAAGGAGAGCAGCCATATAATGGTGTGACCCACCTGGAAATGCAGCTGCCTGCATTAAAATCTAGGCAGCATGAGCTCTCTGGTGGTTATCACTGCATCCTCCGAGTTAAAAGATGCCTAGTTTTAATTTTAGAGCCTTCCTGGCTAAAGTTTGCTTGTACTCCTAGTTTACATGTCTTTGATATTATGCATAGTTTTAAACACATGCACTAGATTGATTGGTAAGTCTTTATCAGCCCCGTAAGTTAGTGAATGGCTGTATATGGCTTAAAAGTTTGTGGTTTGACCAAACCAGTTCCAGTCTGAAACTACAGCTACTTGTTTGGTTGGCAAAATTAATTTGTAATTCCATCAATAAATCAATGGGTTTATTGATGAAATAGTTTTAAAATATTGTAAAACAGTAGCTAAAAAAGACATCATTTTCATCAAGATGTGTTAAGCAAACACTCTCTGGGAGAACCCTGTCTCCCAGTTCTTTGCTCCTCATCTTATATGCTTCCCCTCACCTGCTCCATCGCACAATATCACACATAGGATCTTGGGGAAAAGATCATCAGCAGGTTTGGTCCTCCCACGCTGGTGGTGGCCTCTGCCCTGATTTTAATAAACACCCTAGTCAGCATCACTTATAACATTTATGAGAGGTAGCCACAGCTGCCCAGAGGCTCGCTGACAGAAGTTAGGCTGCTGTATACTGGCGGCATATGGCCTTCTGGTCACCATCAGTAAGCAGTAAGGTTGAAGTGTCTGGCTCAAGCACAAGACAGCATAAGCCGGAGCTGGGGTTTGAACAGACGATTATTATTTTATTCTTATCTAAGAGTAAAGTTAACCTATAGTTACGTTACTACTAATCAGGAATCAGAACCACCAGGCAGAGGCCTAGTGGTTGGCGAGCACAGCATTTGCTACTTGGAGGCACCGAAAGGTTAGAGGCTCAAAGCTTAGACTGTTCCTGTCCCTAAAATAAAAACAATAAAGTAGAATTAGCTGTCAATAAAAAGTATGTTTCTAAAGTAAGAGGTTTAAGATTTTCTAGTTAAATCATTGCTTTTTTCTGGTAATTTACATTTTTTTGTAAAAAAACAAAAACAAAACAGGATTCCAAGTTACAGTAACAAAGAAGTCTAAGTTTAATAAGGAAAATTTATAAATTATTAAGTTAAAATCCTAAAATTAAAAACTGGCTGAAATTTGATGCCTTAACATTTTAAATTCTGCCAACTTTTCCTTTTTGCAAAGATATATTTAAGTTTTTGCATAATAAAATGGACTCCATGAATACAATTTACAAGAGTACACAACTTTCAGCCGTTTACTTCATTTTTCCAACACATGCTCTCTGTTGGAATTAAACACCGAAGAACTAAATAACTGTCCTACTGTCATCACGGTTCACTCAACCAACCTCCGACTCATATTGCGTACAAAGCTTTTCCAGGACTGCTAATAAAAAATGTGAAGCCTGACATCTATTATGTAGAATGAGATCAATAAACCAAAGCAAATGAAAAACATAACTTGAAGTAACTTTATTACAAACCCCAAAGTATAAATTCATAAGCATGGTAAAAGTATATAACATGCCAAAAATATTAGATGATTCCAAGAGCTGAACCTAGTGTGTTGATATTTTATGCATTAGTTTTATTAGTTAGAATAAAGGCTTTTGAAAAGGAAAAAAAAAAAAACTTGAAAAGTAAAAAAGGTCATTATGATTTAAGAGAGATTTTCCCACCAAGTGAGATTACTCTCTTATTACTCAGACTTGTATAAACTTTAAGAAATCTCCATATCAGAGTAATGGGGATTATGGAAATTTTGAATCATAAGTATTTGTGCACTGTAACTATAAATTTGAAAAGGCAGATAAAATTTACATTTTGTAATCACAGAGTTTTTTTCTAACCTTCAAAATTCACAATTCTATGAATCACAAATCAAAAACCTCTGATATTCTTAGTTTTGACCCGACTGATCCAACAAGAATTAAACCAACACAAAATCCAAGCCTTTCTTAAAGACCTTTGTATCAACTTTTGAAAAAATAAAGTTTAATTGGTACATAAAATGATGAAAATAGTTAGAATAGATGTAATTCAATATAGATATATTTTTTTCTGGTATTGCTTAATTTACTATATTTTTCGATGACATTAATAAGCTAAATATGTTCGGTTTATTCTCTACCTTTCCAGACCATCCTCCTGCTATGAGCTGGATCAGTCACATATCTTGAGCAGGATGATGTTTGTAGCCAAGAGAAGAGAGCATCTATATTTTTCTTTTTTGCTGGTAATATGTTTGTCATTTCTTTTCATTAAAGGCATGTCAAGTCTATTCTACAGGTTTCTCTCTAAATCTAAAGAGCGTCCGGTTAATGTTATCATTCCAGAGTAGCTTTATGTCCAAGATGGAGGTTTTAATGACAGGTTCTTCAGGATGCTTTCAGTTAACCTAGTTTCTCTGTAAGAAAACAGATAAAAGAGCAATGGTGGTAGAAGACCAAACAGAACAGATTGGAGATTGGTTTAGAAAATCGATACCTCTCAAGTGCCACTTCTTAATCATTTTCACTCAACACAATCATTTACATTGATTTTACAGCAAACATCAAGAGGTAGGGCAATAAAGCAACATTTGTGTGAAATGCAGCAACGTTATACGTTCATAGAAATATTTTTATTTTAAGACAAAATAACACATCTATTGAATTTTTGTTTGGGTGTGCATGGCTGTTAGGTTGGATAAGTACTGTTCATTGGGAAAAAGGCAATAAAATTGCAATGGTACCGTATCCTCTCAATCACGAGCTATCCATCTGGTTTCACACTGCTGAGTGATGTGTGGAAACAACACTGCAATCGAGGTGTTAACGTTCTGTATCACTCACAGAGCTTCTCCATGGGAGCTTGGAGTGAGAGGCAAAAACTAAGGGAACTTTATGAGTGACTAGAGTCCACTAGAAGAGGAGCTAGTACCTTATTTAATTCTATAGAGCCTCATATAATAGCAAGTATAATTAGAAGAAACATTATATTCTACATCATATAAAAAAATCTATATTACTCTAAATTTTCTTGTAGAGCAAATACATAAAGGTCAGGACATGCTGCTTAAGCTCGACAGTACAAGCTCCAGTGTAGTTATATTTTCTGGCAACCTGGCTGCTGATGTCATTACGCAGATAGTGAGCACATGTCCCAATTGGTACAGGATGGGACCTCATTTTTCACTTTTGTCCCAGTGTACCACAAATGGATACAATGTCCCGCATTTGACTGGGCCAGTTTCTGAAAATAAAGAAAAAAAAATATTCAATAGGCACTTTTTGTAAATGCAATTAAAATAGAACTGCAGTCATGGTCACAGAGCTGCACCAGATTCCATCAAAATACAAGTGCTGCACCCCAGGTCCAACCATGGCCAACTTGTGCTCTGTTATGCCATAAGCCATGATATTCATTATAAACATTGGCAGAATAAAATGCTTTTCTCTGCCCCTCAAACTAAGCCGCCCCTCATTCAACACTGATGACACATGATGTACCCCCGCTGTGCATGCTATGTAGGCGCAGCACGATTAGTAAAAGTGTATTGATAGTTGTTTCCTTGTACGACTCAATGAAGGTAAAATTTGAAGTTCCAATAAACTATCACGATCACGTTATATTACCAATGCATGCATCTTCAGTGAAAATACTTTACCAGTATTGAGACACCGCTATCAATGT
>JAUZNJ010035489.1:0-36922 GCA_034780135.1 Jordanella pulchra
GTCCTCAAAATTTAGCTAAAATGAGGACGCATTCGAAGGCTGCATTTTAAGCGTTCTCTGAATTGGGACAGCCTCCGTGCAGCGTTATGGCGTAACCGGCCTTAAAATGCGTCCTTCCAAGGACGCAGCCAGCTAAATGAGACACAGCTAGAGTCAGCCTTTTATTGGTCGAGTTGTGGAGAACGTCAGATGACATCCAAGTGGAAAGCATATGAATACTTATTAGAAAAAACAAACACCAATAATTGCTTTAAGTAAATTTAGGTATTAAGGGGTTTTATTGTGGGACTTCCTCTAGTCTTATAAAAAGTCAAACATTCCTGTATCTTTCAGCTTTTATTACTGTAAAATAAGTGTTAAACATTCACTATTATTATTTATTATTGCATCATTTTCTAACATGATACTATATTTTGGATTCAATTCTATCAGAGCTTTTAAATCCTGCGGACAGGGCGGCCCACCTCATGTCAAAATTGTTGTTGAATGGGACAAGGAGACAAAAGACTAGTAAGTAACAAACACAGTCCTCATTAGGCTCTGAGCAGATGTGTGTGTGAGGCTTACCGCCTCCTGTCAGCTCCAGCGACTGATCTGTGGGGTCCCTCTGTGACTTGTGTGTTGTGCCACGCCCACAGTCTGTTCAAGAGAACCGAGGATGAGTACATCCCGGATGCGGAGAGCGTACGTCAGGTTAAGGAGCAGCATCTGCAGCCTCAGACCTGCACGCTGGCCCAGTGCTTACAGCTATACACCAAAGAGGAGCAGGTAAGCTAAGCCTGGCTCAGTGCTTTGGAGGGGACAGCACTGATCACGCTGCTTACAAATGGGGCCTTGCAAAAGTATTATTTGGCTCTGGAACATTTTCATATTTTACAACCTTATATTTATTAAGACTTTTTTTTTTAAATTATTATTATTATGTGGTGTAGGAAAGGAAATGTACATACACACATAAACACAAACATATAAGTAGAGTTGAGTGACGTAGATTGATCATAATTATATCATTGAAAATGAGTGAAAAATGAAGTATTAGCGAAGAGGAGAGGTAAAGAGGAAAAGAGAAGGAAGAAAGAAAAAAAGGGGAGTTGTTAAATGACGAGTCTGTGTATAGACAAGGATTTAAGTGACCGTGCTTAAATCTTAAAGTTGTATGTTGTAGTAGCAGCGATATCTACGGTGGCCCAGAGGTGTCGGATGAAAAACAAAAGCCACAACAAAAATAAAAAAGCCACAGAGGAAGTCACACCTGCAAAAGATCGACCAGTAGCTGCTCATCTTTTAATTAAGGATCCAAAGATCGTAACTATTAGCAGCGCTACTGTCCACATAATAAATGGTCCGTCCCGCTCACTTGTCTGAATCAGTGCTCCGGACCAAAGACATCTATATAAATAAACAACGTATTAACTGCTGGTACTGGTGAGACGTGGTGCCGCCATCTTGGGGCGGTTGACCACCCCACTTAGTATAATCGTCAATCGAATGAGGAAACAGTCAGGTTTGGAGTTGCATATATAGCAGGCGGGACAGACTCATGCATAAAAAATCAATGAAACATTAAAAGAAGGAATATTTTACCCATGACGGGTTCAGGAGGACATCTTCACAGATAACCTCCACAGATCTCTCTCTCGGAATCAGCTCTCACTGCCTCAGCCAGCATATAAACCATCCGGCAGCGTTTATTGCTGCCTTTTCCCTTTCTTTTAATGTAGTTCTCATTATATTTTTAATATAGGCCTATAAAGATTCTCATCCGTTCTGTTTTAAGAGATGCTGCACAGATTCTTAAGTGAAGCTTGGCTTTATAGCTGTTTTTTTTATTTTCATGATCTATCTCAATCAAACGTGGGAATATATTTAAATTTGTGGCACAGAGACGGAAGTGAAAAATAAATCTGCACAACCCTTCCCAGTCTATACACAAACAGTGTGACATAGAAAAATATCGAATCATATGTTACATATAATATCATATTACTTTATTGTGTTTTATTTTTTGACCTTAATCCTCTGGGCCATTGTAGATAACAGTAATAAAGATCACAATAACAGGATTAATATTGGTAGTAGTATATCAATATTAAAAATATGAACACCATAATAACAATAATAATAATGATAAAGTAATAATGTATAATAATGACAATGATATTTATGAGAATACTAGTATTTTTAGCATTTATTAGAACTTTACATAACAGAGTAATCATAATAATTAAAGTAATTATAGCTACTGGTGGTAGTATATCAATAATAATATTAACAACAGTAATAATAAAAGTAATATTAAAGTAATAATTGATCATTATTGTATTTGTAATATTTATGATGACTTTACATAACGGAAAATGAAGAAGGACATAATTGGAAAATGAAAGAAAAGGAAACATGGTTTTACATTTTTTAATTATTAAAAATAGGTGCATCATGCAAAAGTTATAAAAAAAATACCTCCCTCAGTCACTTCATTCAAATTATTAGAGAATATATTGACGAAGCATAATGATAAAGAGCAGAGAACACAGCTAACTGGTCATGGAGAAAGATGTGGAGATGGTTGTGGTGGCAGCGACATGCTAAGGGGAGGATTTTATTTTACATGGTTTGGAAAGGTGATCAAGGTTTTAAAGGAATAGAAAACAATGCATCATTTGTGTAGTTCATAATAATAAAAAAAAACTCCTGCGGTTGGACATAAAGTCCCAATATACTTAAACTAAATGTGGTGGTAATATGAAAATGGTGTCGAGACAGTTTACATGAAAGGTTGCTTTATTTATTTAACATAATTTGCAGCTGGCTCCCGATGATGCATGGAGATGTCCGCACTGTAAGCAGCTTCAGCAGGGCAGCATCAAACTGAGTCTTTGGACACTGCCAGACATCCTCATTCTTCACCTCAAGCGCTTCAGACAGGTACAGACACGTCTGGATGAAAGGCGGGTGTTATTTGATCATCTTGTTCACGATTTTATATGAATGCCCCCCACGCTCCAGGACGGAGATCGACGTATGAAGATGCAGAACATGGTGAAGTTCCCACTCATAGGCATGGACATGGCCCCCCACATGGTGAAGAGGAGCCAGAGCAGCTGGAGCCTCCCCTCCCACTGGTCACCGTGGAGGAGGCCCTACGGGATGGGCCGGGATCCTGAGGACTACCTGTACGACCTGTATGCAGTTTGCAACCATCATGGGACCATGCAGGGGGGGCATTACACAGGTAGATATGATAAGGTGATGGTTTAACTGAGGCCTTTTCTATAAAAACCCTCTATGATGTTTACATGATCTTATTCCTCTGTGACTCAAAGCTTACTGTAAGAACTCCATTGATGGACAGTGGTACTGCTTCGATGATAGTGATGTTCATCCCATATCTGAAGACGAGGTCTGCAAGCAGACTGGTTACATCCTGTTTTATCAAAGACGAGCAACGATCCCGTCCTGGTCTGCCAACAGTTCTGTCGGAGGTAATTAGTCTTTATCATATAAATAAATAGTTTTTACTCTCACAAATTTCACTCCATTTTAATATTTATTTATTATTTTACATAACAAATTCTCACTGACACTTTTGATAATAAGATAAGACTTCTCTTTAAAGATAATTTTCACATAAACCTGCTAAATAAACCTTATATAATACATATTCATTTCTACAATAAAGCTTATTCATTTGAAATAAATAATAATTATGTTTTTATTATTAATAAGATACTCACTCACAATTGGTACTCAATTTTATTTCAATTACATAAGCTTTATTGTTTACATTTATTCTTGATTATTATGCAATTCAAACAATAAAAGTATGTATTTTAACCAATCAAGTTATATTTGAGTAATGGAAATACGTAGTGTAAGGTTTATTTAATAGGTTTTGGCTAAAATGATCTTAAAAAAGTAAATGGAAATTTTGTTTTGTAATAAAATAGCATAAATCTTAAAGTTTGTGTGAAATATTTAAGTTTACAGCAAAAGTTAATGAAATTTACCCCGTTACAAAGCTAAGGTTAAAAACATTTGAACTCACTACTGAGGATGCTGTTTTATTGTGTGGAAAAGAATGTAAATAAAATCACAGACATAAACCAGAAATATTTGATTTAAACCTTTCAAACATTTGTCCTTCTGTGTGTGTATTTGTCTGTACTTGTTTATGTGACATATTTAAACTTAGGGAGCGGTTTAGAGGTACAGTGTGAATTAAACTTAGGTTAAGATTAGGATTAGAGTAAATCTCACAAATAGGCATAAATACAAACATGAATAACAGTCAATATAAAGTCTTAATATGGGTGGAAAAAAGAACATATGTGTGTTGATATTGACAAAGTTACTAGTTTTATCTTGATGTAAAAGTCCAACCAAGGACATGGTTTCCAAATTAGCCGTTGGTTAACATTTGTTGTTATAATTTTTGTTAAAAACATTTTAAGATCTTGGAAAGGTAAAAAAAACAAACAGTTGTTTAATCCCTAAATAATGACAAAAATGTATGAAAACCTAGAAGAACCACCTGAAAATATCAAACTTTACTCGAATTGAAAAACACATGAGGAATTTCAAACTCATGACAAATAATAACTGATTGGAAATATGTTTACCCATAACTTGGGAGAAAATGTTAAATTCTGCCCCTGAAACTGAATAAATAAATAAATAAATATATATATATATATATATATAAAACTGTAATCAGTTTATATTTTACTGATACTTTTCCAACAGATAAGTAAAAGGAAAATCAGATTTAAAAGAGGGGTGTTCTTTTTAAAGGGGATTTTTTTTTTTGCTTTAAATCGTTCTCTGCTTGCACCATAAGGTTCCACCAGTTCCTCTCTGTGTGAGCATTGGATAAGTCGGCTGATGGGAAGCCGTCCTCCCAGCCAGGCCTCGTCTGGTTCCTCAAGACGCACTTCTCTGGCGTCTCTCTCAGAGTCTGCTGAGTTCGCTGGTGAAAGGAGCGAAGATGATGGTAAAGATCAATCCCTTAAAAGCACAGTTTTATATTTTCTGAATTACATCATGTTTCTCGATGAACTGAGCATTAATGTGTATGTTTTTAATATGCAGGCCTTTCTACACGACCAGCAGTCAGAGGAATGCAGAGACAAACATACTCCTCAAGATCATCTATTGCCAGTCCTCTTGCTTTGAGTGAAAATGGCACAAAACCTTCCTGGTCTCACTCAGCTAAGCTCCAGCTTCGTTCCAACTCCCCCTCGCGCTTCTCCATAGAGTCCCATTCCTCCCCAACTCTGGAGAGGATAGGAGAGGTAGTTGATATTCAGCCGACAATCCCGTCTTTTTCTGGTTCACCTAAGCCAGATAAAATGTCAGGAGGGAAGTCAGCCCTCGCTGCTTTGGACACTAATGTGGGAACTAAGAGGCTAATAGAACAGGGTCGCTTTAAGTCCGTAGTACAGACAGAACAGAGGAGCTCAAACCCAACAGGGGAAAACAATAACGCTGAGGAGATCAGTGCTCGACATGGAACGGCCTTAAAGGAGGTAAAGCAAAGAAATGGGAGCACAGAAAGTGTCGGTGGCAAAAGGACCTCAGGCAAGACTGGCTTGGAAGCGGAGAGAAGTCCCAGGAAACGCCCTCCCACTTCCTCAACATCATCCAGCTCCCTGTCCCCCGCGTCTCCCGCCATTGACAAGTCCCCTTCTCGAACACAGTCCAAGAGTGGAGCATCCACATCAAACCCCAAAGACAAAAGCACTGGACCTCCTAAAACAAGCAAGGGAGTTTCTTCAAGAACAGCAACCCCTTCCAGGAAAACGTTGGCCCAGAACACAGAGTCGTTGCATCTTGACACACAGCAGCGGAAGAGCGGTTCCTTGGGGTTACAGAGCTCACATGCTCAGAAAAAGACTTCAAAAAAAGAAGGCAGTGAGAAACACTCCGCTGGAGAAAGGACTAGAGTAGCAGAGAGGAGCACTAGTCGTGAATCTTCGCGGGCGAGTGGAGTGTCGGATAGGAAAGTCAACCATGGCGCTCCTTCCTGCAGGCTGAGTACTGCAAGTAGAGCTGAAGGCAGATCCGGCAGAGCTCTGGAGGACAGGACAGCAGGCCGAAGCTCGAGCAGTAGCTCTTCTATCACTAGTCTCCGATCATCAAGTGTAGGACTTTCCTCTACTAGTTCAGCTCCGTCTTCAAGGGGACCTCGAGGGACCAGCAAGACAGAAGACAAAGGTCTGTCCTTCTTCAAAACCGCTTTGAGGCCAAAGGAGAACCGCAAACCTAGCGAGAGCGGTAAATCGGCGGCAGGGGAGGCGAAAGCAATTCCAGAGGAAAGTAACGGGGATGTAACCCAACGCGCATCGAGCAAAAAAGTTCAAAATGCGGGTTCAGAACTGTATTGTACAGCCAAAGATAAGGAATCCTCTAAAGTATCGGGTGCAGCTAAAAATTCACTGCTGTCCTCAACAAAATCCAAGCCCCCTGAAGCACAAAACCAGTCTTCGGCTGTCACAAAGGATCCTTCGAAGAAAGAGCCGGCTAAAAAGACACTGCAGTCCAGGAAGATCCCAATCAGTTCTTCACAAACTAGCCAGAGATCCAAGTGATTTTACCCAAAGGGTCGAATGAGAGTCTTTCTAGGGCAGCTCTGAGGTGTTTTCCTTTTTTTGGCCATCAGACAAACATTTTTAAAACACCCATCAATTTCCAGTGCTCTCTGAACACCAGCTGCCATAGAGGACACTTACCTAAACATTAAGGAATGGATTTTAAACAAAGCACTTTGTATTAGTTTGCATTTATTTAAAAGAATATTATACTGTATTGTAAATATACGCATGGACACAAATTATTGCCTTGTTCTGTCTGTAGCACTGTCTGGAGAGGAGCCGCTCAGTCGGTGCTGAAAGTAAAAACAAAAAAAGTGACTTTGCACAAGATGGAAAGCAGATACCATGGCTGAGATAGATCAAATACGGACAGTTCAGCCACCTAAGGATGTTTATGGAGATTTTCAACATGCTGATGCAGTGAATAATTTTCTGAAATCACTTTGTACTGCTCTCCTTCAGTATTGAGAGCCAAACGTCAACAACAATAATCAGTGCCTCAGATAATCATTAGAAATATTTACCCAAAATTGTTTAACTTGCAGGTGTTGACAAATTTGTAATTGAAATACACTGTTATCTACTAAGCATTGAACCTGTAACTTTAGGTAAAACACAATTAAGCCTATTTAACCTGAACTACTGTTTACATATGCTGTTTGGTGTCGAAACTGCAGCATCCTTTAAGATCCTTTTTTTTTTGTTTGTTTTTTGTTTTTATTTTTTTTTTTTTTTCTGTTCAGCCAAAAAAACAAATGTCTTGAGAGGCTGTGTTGCCGACGTTAACTGAGGAGAATCTAGGGTTTTCAGTGGCTTTTAATGTAACGCTGTAGGCTGTTCCGACATCTCCATCTAGTGCCACCTCCGCTAGCTGCTGAAAATTGTCTTGAGATGTCCATGTTTTGTCATGGGCATCGGCCTCTTCAGACTGCCAGACATCTCCGAACATTCCTCTCAGATCAACACAGGGTCAATGTAAAGAATAAAAAGGAAATAAAAAACTCACCCCGCTTCTGAATAACACATTCAAAGACAGCTGGGATGTCTCTACTGAACACCATACTTGTAGATACAGCGCTATGGTGTGTTTGAGTCAGCACATCCTCTGTCTTCACGTTTGAAATCACAGCTTGTGCACATTTATAGATTGAGAGTAGATCAGCACCCAACGTGGTGACACACGCTGAGAAGAGTTCATAGTTCTCGAAGTGTACGGCAGTTGTTGCATGATATATTGCTTATGCATGCACCCAACTATGCAAGCAGATTCACCGAGTATGTAGTATGTAAGTGCTACTCTTGGATGTGAGTTTTCTTTGTAACTGTAGAATTCTCTAAATGCCTGCATCGGAGAGCATGGGAAGGCATCCTCTATTAAAGCTTTGTTTGCACATTCCTCCAAAGTAATACACGTTTTGTATGAATGATAAGTATTGCTCATTCGCCCTCTCAAAGTAAATCAGCTCACTTGCAAATGAATCTAGTCTGTACTGTATTCATTTGTGTCGAGTATGGTCCTTCACAGCTGCACTTTTATACCGTCTTCAACATTAGTTTAGCAACAGAGCCATGAGGCAATTTGCAATCAGTTCTTCTATCTATATTCATGTATGACATTTTGGGATTTGCAATTTACAACTTAGGGTTTCTTTTTGTTCTTGATCTACTTCAACAGGTTGGGAATACTTAAAACAAGTACTTAACCAAGCTGTCTTCATTTTCAAATGAAAATATGATGTGCAATATTATAGTGTATTTCTAAAGCTTTAGTTCTATTTATTTGGACCAACTTTAATGTTAATGTTAACGTAATGTTTAGTGTATGCATATTTCATGCCTTTTTAAAAGTTTTAATATGAACATCAAGAATTTTTCATGAATATATATTAAAAAAACAACAAACAAACTGAAAGCAGCATTTCATTTTTCTTTATTTAGTGGGGTTCAGTTAAAAAGTTCCAAGCACTTCATACTGGGTCTCTGATTGATGTCACCCTGGATGTGCTCCTCTTTGTCTGCCCTTAAGCAAATAAAATACAGAAATTATTGGAAAATACAGTATAGACCTGCAGAAAGCAAGTGATTAGTCTAGGGTATCAAACTCTCCACTGCTGATAAATATGTAAAAATAGAACTTGCTCAGGGTACAAGTGAGCTAACAAACCCTAATATTTTGTTTTTGACTCATGCATCTGTTTTTTCCAAAGCCACCCAGGGCAGCTTATAATTTGGCACATGTCAAGGACCCCCCACTGCAAGCATTGTATACTTCTTTAACAGTAAACTGGACATATAGTCTCATTTCAAACAAATAGCAACCAATTCTGTCAGTAGGATCAGGCTAGCTGTCAAGCTAGCTCACTAGCTAAGTTAGAGTAGCTTTAGCTTTAAACTGAACAGACCCATTTAAATGATTTTGTGCTTATTTTTTTCAAAATATTTTCTTTTAAAGACAAAATTTTCATGATGTTAAGCCATTTTGCAAAAACTCCAACTAATTTGTATTTGTAATTGCAGTTCATGTAAAAAGTGCTTTATATTAGAGGGTTATACAAAAAGGTATGGATGGCCTATGTATGTGAAGGAACATCTGTAGTTTTTCATGAGTATTTTTTTATGTCAAACAACAATAGGTAATGCCACAAGTAAAATATTTAGCTAGCTCTTTAATGGAGGCAGGAGTCTTCAATAACAGTTTTTGGTTGAACCGGGATAAAGCTCTTGAGATAAATCAACTGGCTGTTACCTCAACCTTCTCTATTTAGTTTTTGTCCTGTAACCCAGTTTGTACCAAGAGATATTTACAACTGACTGCTCATAATAAGACCACAGAACTCCACTTCAAGAAGAAAATAAACTATGCCATATAAACTGTTTAAAATAGCATAAATGGCCGTTGGTGTCTTGGCAATAGTTTTAAGACGCAATTAAACTTGGAAAAGCTGTTGAAGACCAAGTCATCTTTGACAGATAAAGTGATTAAGTTGAACTGAGCATTCATAGTGTCACATTGGAGGATGAGGGATTATATTAGTTGACCAAACAGGGAGACGTAAAACTGCTTTAAATTGAATTGGGGGGACTCAGAATGCATCATCTTCCGTGCCTGGAGGCTACAAAGTACTGATGCTATGCTGTAATACCTAATACATGCAGTAGACATTATAAACTGATTGGGGATGCATACTTCGACTGATCCTTTTTGGGTGCTAGACATTTGGTTTTGTTAATTTAATACCTGACTTTTTTTCAAGCTACAGCATGGTGCCATCTACTGTGGGATTTTTTATACTATCAATAGATACCGGAAGGTGCTTCATAGCTGCTGACCTGACACATCAGGGCAAAGTACATATTGTAAAATAATGTTTCTGGAAATTTATTTTTTAGACAAAAAATAATCTAATAGAATATTTGAGATTTTTTTGTGTCTATCTTTTGACATGCTTTAGGTACTCAATGGAAGGAAATTACAAAGAGTAGTAGGGAGACTGACTTGGAGCAAAGCATTTTTTATTCTTAAAATAATAACAATGCCTCGAAGTGTTGAGGTATTGTATTTTTTTATTAAAATTCGTGGGAATAATTACATCCTTTAATAGATTTTTCCTTTTATATCAATAAAATGGGTTCTTTCTTTGGGGGTCTAAGTGGTGACAATGATTTATTAATGCAATAAAAGTGTACAACATATAAAACTTGATGACATTTGTTTTTAGTTATTCATGATAACAGTAGTTGATTTATTGAGCTTCACATCTACACTTCTCATGACATTCACTTGGTTTGTGCTTGGTGTTTGACTGAGCATCTCAAACAAAACTAAAGAATTAGTTTTCAAGACAAATAAAGATAGACTTGATCTCTCTTTGCTTCTCACTAATGCCCTTTAGTTTGATCTTGCTGGATGATTATTTAATGTCATGCCAGATCTAATGCTGTCACAGAAGCATATGATATGTTATTAAACCACAGCACCATCATTTATTTAGAGCTGATTCGATTGTGGCGTTATTAGTTTGGCCCAAGGCTGAGCGCGTTAAGACTTAATGTTGCCTCTTTGTCTTTGTATTCTGGTAATTTTGTGTTACCGTCAACTGTTTCCAGGGTTGCATTTTCACCCTCTCACTGTCTCACCTCTTCTACAGTCAGAAAAGTGATGAGAATTTAAAAATTGCCCTTGGTGTGAAGCGGCTGTAATATGCTTTTCCTCGCATGCAGCAGGAGGGTACTTTGCTCAAACACATGATGGCAAGCTGCTAAGATTTATAAAGAAAAATGCGTGACTCCTCAAATAACGTACATGTTTGGATTTAATTAGAAAATCCTCAGGCTGCAAACCTGGCAGAGCAGTGCTCTGAAAAGGAGCCAGTCTCCTCCATAGTTGAAATCAATAATTATTTGCCAATTGTATCAGTTCCAAGAAAGCATCATTAGAAAAACCTCTGAGGTGAATTCAGCAACTCCTTTAAATATTTAACCCACAAATCCTGACATTAGTCTTCTTGATTTCTGAATAAACCATCCAACTTGCTGAATGAGTTTACATATTCTGCTCTAGCCAGATTAATGTGCACAATGCGCTGTAGAAAAACAATCTAATTGTATTGATTGGTCCAATTTGGGTCTCTCTTGGGGCCAAATTCAATCCTTGATGCTGAGATAACTTCCCAGCTGAGGGTAGAAGAAAGTGAGCAAGATCTTCCTTTTTGTTTCGGTTTTTCTCTACGTGTTGATGGATAGATCAGAATGCTTTCTACAGTACGCAGCTAAAGGTGAAATCTAGAAAGTCATCATGCAAATAGCAGTAAATTGGTCACAACTAAACCTATTAATTCATATCAAGTGTTCTGGGATGTTGCTGAATCTGGAATCATTAAAAAATACACTTGAATGCTGGAAGTCAAGAATAAAGTGCTTTAAAATTATATTTTCCTTCTCCTTTTTCTGTTTTGCTTTTTTATCAGACTTGCATCCCTTGTCTTCAACTGCTTATTATTCCAGGGTCAAATAGCTGCCAATCTCCATGAGTCATTGGATGACAGGCGGGGTACACCCTGGATAGGTCACCAGACCATCACAAAGGTAAAATAACCATGTGTGCACATTCATACTTCCAGAAACAGGTTTACCTAGGAAGGCCAAAGTACCTTAAAAAGAATACAAACTCCATGCGTTAGGATCCAAACCCAGGATACTCTTCCTGCAAGACTGCAAGCTGTTCCTCCTTCTGAGTATTTCACATTGAACAACAGATTTAAGTGTCAAAATGGGGGTGGGTTAAAAGATAAAGAGACATTTTTACTATTTATATTTTACCAAATGAAAGTGAAACACTTCATTTCTTTTAAATAAAACTGGAAAACTAATAAAAAATACATAAAGCAAAATTGTGAAAAAGCATCAAACTTCTAAATAAAATACAAAACTTTGTTTTTTTTAATCATTTAGAATTATTTCCTATATATCTGTCTACAGGTATGGGGTAACACATGAAAAACCAACACTAAGCTTCTGTGTGTGATACGAAGGAATATTAATGCAATAATTTTGTATAAAATCAATGTTCAAGAACATTCTAGTAATTTATCCAGTCAACAGTTTGAAACTGAATGACTTGATTTAGTTTAGCAATCTATCAGTTATATTTAAAGCCAGAAACAGACGGAAGTAAGTATTTAAAAGTACTACTTTGTGTAATACTTTAAAGAAAACATGTATCTCAGTCCATGAAGTAGTGGATTAATTTGGATAGGGAGATAAACAGAGTGAGAATTTTAAATCTATTAAAAACACTTCGAAAAGAGAAAAGTATGTACTTCTAAGCTAATAATGAGGAGATTTAGATTATTTGCAACTTACACTGTAAGTTGGTTCAATGTGTACTCCCATGAAAATGTCCATCATTTTCCTTCTTCCATCCATAAAAGCTGTGTACACAAGTCCATCATTTCACTTGTGTACAGTATAAAATATAAGACTGTCTGTTTGTAACATAATAATATTTGTCAAATCAAGTAAACTAACTTATTCTTTGAATAATCAATTTCTAAGAGGACAAACCCTCCTTTATTGATATAACTTTATTAATTGATTAAAGAAGCATAAATGTTTAATTTTCTGCATGTATTCAAATGCATTCTTGTTGTAAGAGGTTTTTGTTGTACCGCTAAGTGAAAAACAAATTAAAAAATTCACTTGTTAGAGGATCGAGTGCAACAGTTATTTCTCTTCTCCCGAGCACACTGATGGGGTAATCTGGTTCCTTTTTTTCATCAAAGATGAAGTAAGCCCTCAGTGCAGTCAAGCGGAGAGCTGCTTTTTAAGTCCCTGCAATATACATGATGAGCCATGTAGGACATCCGTGGCTGAGTTACATAACTCCAAGTGGTACCTTGAAAACAACACAAAGCGGGTCGATTGTTGTTCGTTAACCGGAAGCACAGATCACTTGAGGTATTCCAAATTATTTTTGAGGGTACATTGTTGTTGATGAATAATACTCTCCTCAGTAATTCCTTCCTTACATCTCACAGCTTTTGTTTTATGCAATCAATTCACAGATATTCAGTCAGGTTTTTCCGATTAAAATGAAAGAAGAGATTCTCACTGAACAGCGTGAGATATCTAAGACCCAGCTGCCATGTTTCTTTTCTCCATCTCTCCTGCATAATGCAAATGGACGCCTTGCTGGAACAACGGGTGCCTTGCCGTGCTGAAGACTTATCAGGAATGCTGGGAGAGTAAGGTGTAAAGTGTCAAAGTCGGACATAGAGCCCGTCTGTCTGCCGTGCTTCCTCCAACACCCATCCTACACCATTGGCTGTGTGAGGAGTGATTGACTGGGAGAATTATTATGCGTCTTCCAGCCAGGTGGTTGGCAAGCAGAGAGGCACACAACACCAGATTGCTGCATCAGCCAAAGTGTGAGGCCACAGTTTCTGGCGAACAGCGAGTCTGGACAAACATCACAGGAATAATAAAGAGATGCAGTGATGTCAATCATCATCCAAAATGTGTCTGTTTGGTTGCTGATCTTTTTTTTTCCTCCTTCCCTGTTCTGTTGGCAGCAGCTTCTCCTTCTTGCAAATCGTATCATTAGAGGCTTTTGCCTTTTGAGTTTGAGCAGTGCTGAGATGGAAGACAGATGAAGCTGCACAAGGGTAAAAAACCCGAGGTTCTTTGGTTCTTGTGGGACTGGAGGGGGGAGTCTTTGATGTTTGAAGTTTCATGGAGGCAAATAACACACTTTGATATTTTTCACAAGCCATATTTGCTCAAAAAAAAAAATAAATAAAAGCAGGCCTATGCGCAAACAGAGAGTGCACATACACAAATACACTCCATCGAAGAGGAGACATCTTGAATTACCAGCCTTCTGAAGTATTTGCTGATATTTTGGCTGCAGTTATTTGTCTAAGAAGCGTCACAGTTCCTGAAAGCTCCAATTTTCTTGGGAATCAGTGAGTAAATGCCTGTCCTGTTTAATTTTATGAGTGAGATAAATTAATGTTTGGATGAACATAAAAGGTAATGTATTCATAAAAGCCGTGATGAGTGCATCTGTTTCCAGCAGCTGACATCCAATCTGAGACAAGCTGCCCTAGGAGATTGGACCCTCCTACGAAGTGAGTCTGTGCATCACTATGTGATGGAATGCAATCTAAATATTTATAAAGGAAACAATGGATCAGGTACTTCTGCTGCAATAATAAAAGCAAAATAATAAATACTAAAGATAAAATTTGGGTATGAAACCACTTAATAAGGGTTTTATGATTAGAAATGGCCAAAGGTAAAATTTGTTTGCTGTAAGTTATGCAACCTGTGGGCTGATAGTGAGAATGTGCAACAACAATTATCTGCTTGCACCTGGTGCAAAAAATCTTTTCAGGCTTAAAAAAGACAAAATAAACCCTATCAGGATGAAAACTTGGTATATTGTTTATATATAAAATGTGTCTCTTTAATGTTTTTCTTACAGTCATAGTCCCTGACAGGAGCTCAGTCACTTGTCTGTTTGCACTTTTGATTATTTGTATCTCTTTCAAACCTTACAAAGTCAACTATTGGTCTATATTATCAGGAGACGCTTGTCCTGACTGCAGTTCTTCTTCTCCCTGTGTGGATGCCAACCGTTTTATAAAGGCGCCCTAGAGCACATACACACATATGGTGCATTGTGCATGAAACCTAGCACGAACTTCTACAGATTTATAACTAACAAACTCAACATTATTGTTGCAGCTTCGCAAAAAGTTTGATTCTCTTATGGCTCGGGAGTCTCAATCAGGTTTAAATATAATCCAGCCACTTCTGTCAATTAGGCCCTTTGGTAGGAAGCCTTTACAAAATGAGACATCTCTGAGTTTTGGCTTTGAGTAGAAATGATCATACTCTGCCTCACAGCATTGCTTGCTTATCTAAGAAAATGGGGAGGTTTCTTACTAGAAAGGGGCGGCAAGGTTAGAGGCAGGATTTGCTCAAAGAGGTGAGTAATACGTAGACGTGTCGGAAACACTTTACAATAACCATCATAACCATCATTTATAAATGGTAAAGAGACCATTTATTTATGATCAATAGATAGTTTATTAATAGTTGATAAACATATTAAACTACATCTAAACCATTCATAAAAAGTACATTGATCATATTGCCATGATAGTTTAGCCCCTGGTGGATCGGTGGACTTAAGACCTTAAGCTAGCATTTCATTCAACTTTTTAATAAATGGTCTATTTACCATTTATACATGGTTTAGATGCAATTTAGGAATGAATCAATCAGTAATACATTGTCTGTTAATAAACAATAAATGGTCTCTTCCATTTATAAATGACAGTTTTGATGGTTATTGTAAAGTGTAACCGACATGTCTTACCCACTGGTTGATAAAGGATGAACCTTATAACATAGGTAAAATGTCAAAACACATGATTTTTGCTTGAGGCCATTTAAGTAAAAAGGAAAGTGGCACAAGAGTTTTATTTTATTTTTCACCCCCAATACAAATCTGAAAAGTATGTCTTCTGCAGAAAAAGTATTGTGAACCCTTTGGGTTGATATTGTGCAATGCAAGAACAGATCATTACCATTTATTACTGGATGTGGACTGCACTCTGGCACACCATCACCACAGTATAACATGATACAGTATCAAGGTGTGGGGATGCGTTTCCCTCAACAGGGAGGGTGTTTGAGCTGAGATGATACATTAAAGTTAAATGCAGGGCAATTCTTAAGGAAAACCAGCAAAAGACAGCACAAGACTTGAAAGCGGGCGAGTCAGATCAACAGCAATACATCTTCAGACAGAGCATCAACAGGATGTGACTTATTCATGTATCAGAATGGCCCAGCCAATTTCCAGACATAAATATATTGTAAAGATAAGCCTTAAAAAATGCTTTTTGCAGTAATGGTACAGACATAGGTGGTTCGAGGAAGTGTTGACTCACAAGCAATAAAGACAAATGGGCCTCACTCAAACTTTTATTGGTTGAAAAATTCCAGCAACCTTCCTGCTGCTTCACAATTTTAGACTATGTGTCGCTCTAAGCTATAAAATCTTAAGAAAGCGATCGAAGGCGGCTGCCAAAACGTACACGTTCTCATCAAACGTCTGGCGTACGGTGTGTCGACTCAGGTGCGATCTAAAGTCTGAAGGCTTGTGCTACATCTCATGAAGTGTTGGATACTGCGCTTCGTCCTGAGGCAGCTTCAGGATGAGGCTTGTTATGCGTTCTCAGTGAGACGCGAGGCACACTCTCTAATTAGAGCACATCTCCTGGTGAGATAGACGCTGATGTTTGAGTAGTCTTCCAGTCTAATCAGCTCTCCATCTCACCTTAACAACTTTGAAGAAGACTCTCCGCTGTCAGACAAACAGACACAACTTCAAAGCTGGCGTTGAACAACAGTTTCCTGGTCTTAGAAAGGTGCTGAATTTCACAGGCCTGATACATGTATGTGTCAAACAGAATTTGGCATGTTCACCGTTTATCCTTCTCCTTTATTCTGTTAACACGTTCACGGGTGGTGCTAAAAACACTCCGCCCCTCGTGACTATTGGGTTGGCAATCATTAATGCTCTTAGCTGCTGAATAATAAGACTGTCACAAAGAAATGTTTGTAACTTTAAAGCCTGGTTAGCCTGGTGTGGTTAAAAGCACAACAAAATTTCTGCATTATTTTTTCCTGCTAATGTGACTACAGGTCAGTTTAACCCTCCACTGAATTGTACACACAATTTTTTACTGACACATTACCGTTTCCTGTTTGTTAGAAAGGAGTTTTAGGATCCCAAATACGGATACATTTTGTTGTATTTCTTTTTTATTTTCAGAACAGAATAAAGTCAAAGATTGATTCAAGTTAATATTTGAAGAATAAGTGTAAATTTGACAAAAAAAAAGGTCAAAATTCTGTTTTTGTGATTACATTGAAACTACTGAAAACAAAGCCCAGATAATATATATTTTTTAAAAGAATAATTTCAAACTTAATTTTTAAGACCATGCAATGTGCATTAAAATACTTTTATTATGTTTGCTAAAAGAGGAACAATCTACTTATTAAATCTAGAACATTAAACAAAGCATGGATGTCTTAGGTTTTTGCTTGTACAATTTTGTCATTATTGATGATACATTTTTAAGATTTTCAACCTTAAATTTTTTAATCATTTTAAGTTTTTTATCATTTAGGTTATCCTCACCATTTCCACTTTGCTTTGTTTCTTTGTCTTTAATCTTAAACTCTTTAACATATCCCACAACTTTCTCCTTAGCTCTCTGTTTGGACCGAATCAACCTAATACTCCCCTGTACTCTGTTCATTGGCAGTGGATTACATCTTCATGTATTTTTCAGGCTTGTATATGTGCAGCATATGGATTTGGAGCTTATCTTTAAGCTAAAACTGAATATGTACAAGTAAGGGATGCTACTTTTTGCCTCAATCACAGCAGCCTTTAGCACGTTTTTGCACAACATGGTAAAATATTTGCCTTTTTTGAAAAAAAACAACAACACAACATTAACAAAAAAAAGCAACCAACCATAAAAACAAACTAACTAAATTTTGGTTTAGATAAAGCGGTCACAGTTAATTAATGGTATAATATTATTGGCAAAATATAAATAATATATTTTTTATCTTATTTTCTACAAAAAGATTGAATCATCCTTTAGTTTCTAACTTCTCTGGTGGATTTTAAAGTTATTTCCCTCATCACATGCCCATGCTATTGAAGAGTTTTCTCTCCAGTCCACTGCTCTAACGCTGGTCTGCAAATAGTTGTAGAGCATGCATCATTACATGCTGGTGACTGTGCCATAGTTGTCAGCACTTCATTTTAATTTGGCTCCTACGCCACTGGTGATTTCGACCACTGGGACACCCTGTCGGTTGCAGAAGCTAAACTATTCTGAAACATTAGGACTGAATGAGGTGCACTGCTGAATCTGTGCCTCTGCAGTGTCAGCTGCTGTCTCGTTCAGATAGTGGCGAACTTCTTGCAATCCCAAGAGAACATCACAAGCAGACGCCGAGAGAGAGAGAGAGAGAGAGAGAGAGAGAGAGAGAGAGAGAGAGAGTGAGAGAGAGAGAGGGAGAGAGAGGATGTGTGCAATCTTAACATTTCCTGCTTCTTAAATAGAACAGTATGTAATTTATGTTTTCCTGTAGGCATGCATTAACACTTGCTAGAGCATTGTTAACAAGTACATGTGAAGATGCTATGAAGTAGTAGTGATTTCACGGAAGATTTCTTGTTTGGAAAAAAAAATGCCTTCCCCTCCATCTTGTCTGTGCTCATTAAAAATCTAAAAGTATGAATGTTTGAGGCTACATTAAGCAGCCAGGATTATGCTGAGATGAAGTGCATTATCTGATGAAGCCTCACCATCATATTTAAACCGTTAAAGTCCACCTTCAGCCAATGTCACGACTACATTTAGTTATCTGGGATTGCTCCGAAAGGAGTAAAGGTGAGTATGTTTCTCAGTGGGTGAAATCGTTTGATTACAAGGTTAGCAAGGTAGACAAAAGAATTTCTGGAAAATACTTCTGTTTGCCAAAACACTTTATAGTGAAACCAGATACAAATTACCATGAAAATAATGAAATAATCAACTAGCATTATAAGCCCCTCATTAGCTTAAATCCATATAGGTCATATCCTAGTACTCGGTTAATGCGAAGGAATTCACAAACCCTGGGGGGATTCATATTTGAGAAAGGAAGCTGAGTGTGTGGTGGGGAGTGGGGGTGGGGGGCGTAAGAGAGAAAACTAAAAAGAAAAAGAGGTTTGACCTGCAAGCAATCTCTGGAGAGCCGTCCACTTGCAGAGCATAATCAGAGCCCAGCTAGTGCTTGTTCTAGGGGATTGCTTTTCTCCAGCTCTATGGTCTAATTAGGGCCCTCGTGTACCGTACAGAGGGGGTTACAGCTCATCGCTGTGACTCGGTACAAGCTCACCTGTGCAGGCTCATCTAGCCAGAGAAATGAGCCGCCACCGAGAAATGATGACAAGGAGGCCATCGGAGGTGGTGGTGGCCGCACGATATGCACTCCTTCCACCTGGAGGTGCGACGGGTTTAATGAATGTTGGGAAATAGAGAGATGCTGAGGGGATATGGACAAGATAATACAGACACCTTAGTTAAGGGAGGGTCACAGAGGTAGAAGCATCTTTCATGAGTTTCTTTTCTTTTTCTTTTAACAATGTGAGCTATTGCAGAAAAGTGGAAAAATGAGAATAACAAAGTCTAAACATAGCACAGCTAAGAACAGGTTTACTGAGCTCAACTTTCTGGATTTCAAGTCAAACACTGAACATTTTCAAAGCATTTTCCAGCACAGGGTAGAAAATAAGAAGGGAGATAAAACAGTAACCAAATTAGAGGACTTGACTTCTGAGGTATGAAGAGAACAGAGTGAAAGTGAGTTTTAATGAGTGTTACTAGTCAATAAAACATATTTTTAGAGGTTTAACATCAAACATGTCTTGGTCTTAGGGATTCAAAAGAATTGGATTAAGTTGAAAGGATTCCTTATCATCTTAACATAAATGACTATCTTGTTGATCTCGATTTTAAGAAACAGAGATAAGTTCTAAGAAGGGTTGGTCAAAGACATAAGCGACAGCTTGGAGCCCCAGGGATAATAGAGGTTCCCCAAGAACAATTAATAGTTTGTTTTTTGCATGTTTAACTATGTCTATATTAACATTGTAAAAGAAAAAAATCACTATAAAATTGTGCAATTTTTACAGCTAAAATGTGGAAATCCTTGCTTATACATAACTATTAGTTTTGGGGTCAAATTAACAAACAGTGCAAAGTTCTCTGAGACAAATTTCTCTTAGACGAAAAAAAAAGATAAGCTTGATATTTTATTGTTAATTTGATTGAATTATGTTTTTTTTTTAATTCAATTTATTATTTTTATTTATCAAAAATATTTTGTTTCTTGCTGTTTTTCACTAGTATAAATAGCACTTTTTACTGTAAATAAACTGCACACGAGTTTGTTTTTTACTATTTGTAACAGTAGATGATGCTTACTAATAGAATCAAATTTTGCTTAGAGCCCCATGAAGGCATAGGCCTAGCAAAACTGAAGCTAACAGCTATTCACTGAAACATCAGTTTGATGCTCAAAAAAACAACTAATAATTAATTTAAAGGCTGTTTAATAAAAGTTTACACTTTTATGACCCCAACAATAGGGCTTCCTAACACAAGATCCCACCAACAGGTTTTTTTTTAATAACCTTTGGTAGTTGCCTTTACTTTTCAAGTCAGGGGACTTAACACTACATTCTCCTTCATTTACGCACTAATGGTGTTAAGCTACGCTGTAGCCGCAGTGTCTCAGAGGACTTACATGAGGCTCCACCCTTGATCCTTGAGAAGGTGGGTTGCTTCTTCTCTCTTCATCTCAAACTGCGGTATCTTAACTGTTCCAAGGACTGCTCTCTTTTGGGGCGGGATGTCAGATATTTTCAGGTATCTGTTGGAGCCACTGACCTTGCCATCATTAGGGATGGGACTGTCATCTGCTACTTATCAATGATCAAAAGGTCAGATTGGTTTATCTGTTTTCACCTGGCAGTCCAACAGGGTCCTAGCTCTGTTGTTCTCCACCACCTTGGGATGTAGCTCCTGTTTTGACCTCAGGGTCTCCAGTTTCTATTCTGCACAGATGTTTCTGTACACGACACAAGCCAGTTTTTTCTCCATTTGGATTGTCAATTGAGATTACTTGCAAACAAAATGAAGAACTCAGTTTTACTGGGATATCTTGTGGGTTAAAGATAAAAATAACAAAAAGCAAACAAAAATAAATGCTTTTCAGAATCTTTAGTGTTCAAATTTTAGAAGAAAAATAGTCTGGAAAAAAACAGAAAGCTGTTCTCAATATGCCACAATGCCTCTAGAATAAGGTAATCCAATGGGACTTTAAAGCATCCCTGTGTCTGAAGTTTTCTTGTATTGGATTGTTTAAAACGTAGTTTACATGTGCAAAGATACAAACGATGAGGGTAACTACTGTGTCGTCACATATCAGCGATTCTGAGAGTATCTAGTATAGATAAAGTGCATTTCTAATGCAAAACTCCGACTTCAAAGTTCAATCTTACAAATGTTACTTTTGTAATATTTTAAAAATAGTAAAATTTGTCAATAACCATCCTGTTTTCATACATATTCAAACATATATGGTTCCATTAAGAAAAGCCCACAAGAAAAATGATTTTTTGTCAGTTTCTTCTTAAACATGCTTTGGTCTGCTTTCTCTGATTAGCTGAAATTGTATCCCTAATCTCAAACTAATATTTTGAGCTGTCTTTGCAGGAGCCTTGGATGCCTTTCAAAAAAACACAACTAATAAATTTTTTTTCTTCATTTTGGATAACAACAATTAGACATGCATTGATTTTTACACCAATTTAATCCTCACCTGGTTGTGGGACCGATTGATGGGTAAGAGTCAGGCACACCATGAACAGCTCAATGGTCTATCGAGAGGCAAAAGAGTAAAAAAAGACCCCGACCCGAGGGTAGTTTAGAATAGCCATTAATCTAATTCAAAGCTCATGCAGGGAGGACACCCCCACACGCTGGGGTTCTTGCTGCAAGGCATCAGCATTAACGTCTTATCGGACCGTGCAGTCCATCAAAGAGACATGGTAAATATAAGAATTTTTTCTCTGCATTTCTCTTATTTGAGTTGCTACTACCGTTTTTTTTGGGGTTTTTTTTTTGTATTTTTTTATTATTATGTTCACTTTATTATTAGACGGTTTTTCTGACAGGAATAGTGGAACACCACCTTCAACCTCCATTTTTTTGTCATCAAGATAAAGATCAATCTCTTTCTAAATATTCACCCAGTGCAAACATGACAGCAGTTTAATGATCAATATAACAGCATTTGCCTAAATTGTTTTCTAAATGGTTGAAGATTCGTAATGAAGGTAGGAACCTATTTAGGTTTTGGCCCCTTTAAGACTTGCCTTTAGCTTCAACCTCCAGAACTAATAGTTAATTGTTATCCACTGCAGATAAATAATATTTTTTCATTTTTTTTTTTCAAAAACACCTAATGAAGCCCTAAATATTTTTGCATCTTTGTTTTTACCTATTGTATCTTTAACCTCTTATATCAAGAAGAGGTCTTGGAAAACTTTAACAAGGACCCTCGTTTAAAGTGCCAATATTGCACTTTTTCCAGAAATAAAAAATGTAAAATACACTAACTAAAATAGAATGCTCATAAAAACTCACAGGGTGTATTGAATATATATAGTAATATTTTGTGATGTATGCAACATGAGTGCATACTGACAGGCAACACGTCTTCAATAGGGTAACTCCCTTGCTCATACATCAGCAAATATTTTTCTGCAGCGAGCAGACAAACATGTACTTAAGTATTCACAGAACGTAAGCAAATACAAACTCTTCCTTGCTATAATGTGACACACGGTCCCAGAATCTATTTGATAACCTCTAACCACTCTGTGTTCCTGACTTTGTCTTTGAGAAGTGATTGAAATTCTCTCCACCTACACCCACTCATACACCTATCATCAGCCTCTAAGCTCACAACAAACCTTACAGAACGCAATAAACCTCAGAAGAGTTGTGACTCGAGCAGACATATGGAAATCCAGCAATGGTAAAGACCCAAACTTTTTCAGAGGTTTCTAAGCAATGTGACTTTCTCAGTGTTGCTGTAACAAAGTCAACCTTTAAATATCGCAGCCTCAAAATAGCAATAATTTGTACTTCTGTTTTATTTAATGAAACTTGGGAACAAACATTGCAGTGATTTGATACCTTCATGACAAATACATGAGCACACTTTGGAAAGAAAACACATTTGATCTTATATCCTAATTACTCTAAGTCATGCTGGGATGGAACAAATCTTTTTGCGGTTGCCTTTCCTGATGGCCTGGCGGTTTGGATGTCCCACCACAGTACAGCAGCTTAATGCTTCCCTCCCTAAAGAGTTTGCTGACATTTTTCAAGGTCTTGCTTTCAAACCCTGTCTTTATTAGTTCCTCTTATAGCCTGTGAAGCTGACTTAAGGAGCAACTAATCCTATTCCCTGGAATCTCTTCTTTTGTGAGAAAGTCAGCAATCTAGTCAGCAGGAATCTACAGCCAGGTTTAACAGAAATAAGGGATTCCAAAGCTAAAAGGCTTATATCTGACAACAAAGGGGATGCTGATGCTAGTAACAGACCCCTGCAACTTCAAGGTCTGTGTTTATAAGAGTGTCCTCAAATAAAAGAACTGCAATGGCTTGAAAACCGTCTGGAGAGAAACCTTTCAAGACATTTGACTCAGCCATATGCGAAGTGAATTAGATGTGGAATACACAGGTACAGCTGGTATAAAAGATCTACACATCCTTACTGAAATGCCTAGTTTTGGTGATAGTTTTGACTTTTAACATGTACGATGCAATTAAAGAAAACTGCATATCTTTTCAGGAGGTAAGAAATCCAGTAAATGATATTGGTGCCATAACTTTAAATATGAGGACATTATGAAAAACATCCCAATCTGTCAGATTATGAGGGTATGCACAGCCCTCTTAAGATTGTGGGGGTTTCAGATCTAGGCTTCAGGTGGGTTATTCTATCCTTCAGATATCCTTTGTTCCAGAAGATGTATCAGGTATCAAGCTCTGTATCAAAAGTTACTTGTATTTGGAACTGATTATAATTCCTTCCACCATGATTAAGACCTCAGTACCAGCTGAAGAGAAACAGTCCCAAAGCATGACGCTACCACCACCATGTTTTACTGTTTCCATAGTCTTCTTTTAGTTTTTTAGGTTTTTGTTTTTTGGTTTATTTGTCTACACCAAACACATAGTCACCCATGCTTGCCAGAAATTCCTTCTGTTCTTTAGTGTTGCTGTTAGCCTTTTGGTAGCTAACCTGACCAGCTTTCTTCTAACCGTTTACCAGTTTTGTTGCTTCATATTTTCCCCATTATATAATGAAGCCACATCTCCAATTACATGACTTTTTATTTGTTGCCTGAAAAAATTATAATTAGTTTTTAACTGACTTGCACTGGTTTTATGTCTTACAACATAATTATTTACATGACAAAAGTTGACATTTTAGCATGGCTGTGCAGTTTTTATCTATTGTTTTTCCTCCTTGTAAAAAAAAATGAAATAAAAATATCTACTCCCATTTAAAGTCATGGCCCACCATTTCATAAAACTTAACATTATAAGGCCTGTAAAAGTCTCGAAGTTGCTCAATAGCGTCCCTGTCTATCTGCACATGAGTTCTGCCCTTGGACTTTCCCAGGCAGCGAGGTGAAGCGCTACTCTCTGGCTTTTTAAGGCAAGGGAAGCCCTTCGTGCGATTGAAATAGAAATGTTTGTCGGTGACGATGCGCTTCAACCCGAGGAAGTCTTGCACTCTGGCCAGCTCCCCAGCTGGGTCCGTGATAAGGCGCTCTCCGCTGACAAAGTGAATCTGAGCCAGAGGGAAGTAACGCAGCCAGTTCTCCAGGTGCAGAGCATACAGTCCGATTCGAATGGCGTTCCAGGACATGTCAACAATGCCCATGCTCTGGTTTTTGAAGGCCAGATCCTGGAAGCTCGCCAGGTCTGGGGTTTTGGATAAAGTCTGAGTGTAATCTGATATTGCTCGAGTGACAGGGTCACGGACCACCACAATGAGCTTAGTTTCCGGGGACATGGCAGAGATCCGGCGTGGAGTCTCTTTGGTCACAAAGTAGCTTGGTGTCTTCTCCATTGTTATTTGGCTTTCAAGGGTCCTTGGCATTAAACTTCTAAATAAAAAGAGAAGGTAAAGAACATGGCAAAATTTCGAGTCACATATGGATTTTTTTCTTTTTTTATAAACAGAACAGTAATAATAATTGTCCTTTTTATTGCAACATAAAATTCCTGTTCAAAGCTCCTTAAGTTACCACAAAAATAAAATGTTAAAACAAGTAAATACTATAAATTATACATTTGGGACAAGATTAAAGAAAGCACATAGCAAAGGCTACTCAAACTTAACACTAGTTTCAGCATAAACCCAGTTTCTTAATGTAAATGAAGCATAGTCAAAGTAGGTTGTTGTCACTTGAGATTTGTGTTGTAGACAGCTTTCCTGTGCATCAGCCCAGAACTGTTCAAGTGTAATAAATCACCATGAATACAGTCTGAACATTTATATAAAAGAGGTTACTTCTGGGTTTTTAAACTAGGCCACGGTGGAACATTAAAGAAGGTGTCAGAACAGGTATGTTTCCCTCAATCTGTTCTACCAGTTTTGACTTATTCTTTAGATAAGTAAAATTTAAATATATTAATAGATCAATTGCATATACATTTTCTTATGTTTTTTACTTTTTAATTCCATTATCTGAGGAGTATAACCTACTGAACACAAAAAAAGCTGGGCTTATGTGCAAAGTATAATTGCCTCCCTAAATTAATAAACATCAGCCACATTTTTCTTTTTCGAATCAGTTACACAAGCCCCACCCAGGTAGCTATGATGAGCTAAATCAAGAAATTATTGAAACAGATCTTGTCTGACAACTTGAAAACCTAAAAAGATCTCACATCATTTAAAAAATGTAAAGAAATTCAAAAGCCAGCAAGGGACAAAATCATGTACATGCATCAGTCTATAAAGAGTAAAAAGACATTTTTAAAGATCTGAGAATAAGAAAACTTGAAACATGGAGGTAGATTAATAGAAATAACAAGGCCAACGAGCATTACTGTGAGAATCTAGGATTGGTTTGAAGAGTTTATAATAAAAATCAACATTTTCTTTCTGTCAGTTTATCTTTGTTTAACATGCATTTCAAATATATAAAGCATGTCTTTGTAACACAGACATTAAAACTGAGGAATTCACTGTCATTTGCTTGTATTACTTCCATTTTCTAAACAAGGAACTCTGAATTCAGCTCTTATTTGAGATATGAGTTAAATTGAAAAGTTGCAAAATTTTACTTTTGGTTTGATTCTTTTGATAATATCTGATTATGAGAATTAAATATTTAACTGCCAAACAAATTTCCTTCATTCTAAAAGACACACTGGTTATGGTGTAATAACAATGCAAAAACAGGATGAAATAATAGAGACAAACTTTTATGACTACACTACTATCATCAGATAGATTCATATTGGTGCATTTTAACTTACAAACTTTGTCAATATTCCCTTTAATAACTAATCAGATTTTAATTAAAGCCAGGCAAATTTTTGGTTACCTATTCAAAACTTTTAGGCATACAGAATGCTTTTTTGCTAAGACTCTTTTCACGCTAATGTGAATTTGTACACCTGCTTCAACGGGAAAAGGGCCTAAGCTTGACAGTCCAGATTCTAGACTGTTCATTTCTCTGTTTTTTTTTGTTTGTTTTTATTTTATTTTTTATTTTTTGCTAGGATCCTCTTGGCTGCAACCAGAACATTTGAGGGGCAGAATGTTCTTAAACAGCTGTGACTGCAGAGAGCATTGCAACAAATTACTTAATGCAATAGGTAATCAGTATCAATACAGAGTTCCCTGTAACCCAGAAGACCTCTTCAAGATATTATTAAGGTTATAAATGTCCTGGTTGAATTTTAAGGCTATAGTGCAGTATTATTCCAGAGTGAAGGATGCATAATTAGCAAATGTGCAAACGTCATAAAAGAGATGTGTCCAAAGTTCTACATCAAGCATTTTTAGATGCTTACTTTGTTTTAATACGTGCAAATCAAATAAATTAGTTATTTGTTCCTGCAGAAAATCATGACATTTGAATACCCTTTGATGGAGAAGTTCAACATCTAAAACATGCAGGACACAGAACTGATCCCTATCACAGGAGGTGAGAGTAAAATTCTGCTAAAAATCTTCCAAAGTCACATTGACACAATGAGAGGATAGTAGGCAATATGCATTATGTAAATTTATTTAGAAACCAACTTAGATTTTATGAAAAACTACCGGAGCAGCTTGAAAAACATCATAGTTAATCAAGAAAGATTTTTACAAAAAAATCAGAAAATACAATTCTGTATTTACTTTCTTAAAATGTGCTTTTGTTTGTTCTCCACAGGAGGACCTGGCCAAGCTGGTTTTGCACCAAGGCATTTAGCACTGCTAAGACTTGGCCAGGCAAGCCACCATCTGATGCTTGGCAGGTTCACTGCAGGAATCTTTGTTCTTTTGTTTAGATATTGCTTAAAACAAAACATGTACACAGCACCTCGGTTACATATTTAGAATGAGAAGATTTCCAACAATAAATTGGACTTCATTAATGAAACAGCTGCTTTATTTAGAAAACATTCCTCTTTTGACCTTTTAACAGTTTTGACAGCTGACAGTCAAACTACAGTAATGGCCTATGGGATCACATCTCTCTGAGATAAAAGGGCTTCAGCTGCCAACCATCCTGAAGAGTGCCAATTAGTGGAGATACTTTCAGTCCATAATTATTGTCTACACATATCCCCATAGACTACAAGGTAGCAAATCCTTAAAGATATACTTATAAACAAGTAGATGAGAATGGTTGGTTGATTGACTCCATTTATAATGTTCTTATTAACAAATGTTAATTATGAAGATAATTGACTACTTAAAGGTATATTTAATGTATTGAGTAATAAAGAGCCTAATAATAAGGTTTAACCAAGATACGCATTAAAAAAGAAATTACTATGAAAATATATTTCTATCTTTCCTCTTTATAAGTTCTTTAAAAGAGAGTACACAGCTGGGATATGATGACCAATTACAAACGAAGCGGGTCAGTGTTCTTCAGTATAAACAGGGTCCAGTCCCTTGCAGGTAATGGCAATAAAACTCCTATAAGGAGACGCTGACTCTGTGACTGAAGAGATTGTCCCTTACTAAGTATTGACACCCATTCCCATTAACACGTAGATGCCTAAAGGAGAAAAGGTAGGTGAATGTATGGGACCATAAAGTGGGTTAAAGCAGCTGCATTATTGCTTAAACTATAAAAATATAAAAAACTTTAGAGGTTACTTTGCCATGTAGGCTATCAAAAGGGGGGTGGGGGGTGGGGTGGGGGGGAGGATGGGGGGGTTTGCATTTTCAGGTGGAAATTAGTTTTAAATTAGTTCTTAGGCCTTTACAGGTTAAATCTTTGTCATAGCCCCTTATCTGATATTAAGTACCCCTCAACCTGAAAGTTCAGTAGTAACCCCCCACCACATCCCTGGGACAGGGAGGGAGTTCGCGCTGCACCCACCCACTCACACAAAAAAAGACCCTTGGTTTGTTTGTGAATGTTCATCAGTTTTATCAAATGAGCAAAGACGAACCCAGCTTAGTTTCATTGCTGTTTAGTTGAGAGTTCCTTAGACTCAAGACTGAAGTCCGAGTTGAATCTCATTTAAACATACGCCACTCATTGTTCTGAGATTTAATGTTGTTTTTTTTCCCCTCATTACATGGAACAGAACTAAAAACTTTAACTTTTCAGCCAATGTGCACCGATATATCTTCCAAAGAGCTTGAAGAACATTGCTTCAGGTTTACGTTTTATAGTCCTTAAAATAGTAGTTGTAATAATAATAATAATAATAATAATAATAATAATAATAATAATAAATCAAAATTGTAATGGAGCTCGGAAAAAAAGAAAACTTGGCATCTGTCAGTAAAATCTGTTCGGTAAACTGGCCTGTACGACTGAGGGTAATTATTTTTTTTTTTTACATATCTAATGTCTATCTAATCTTTCCTCTCACTATGGCATCTGTTTTAAGTTTATAATGAAAAATTTGATTTCTTGCCCCCAAATCCTAATTCATTGCGTGAAATCTCTTCTTACCTGTACCACTCCAGACCTCTGTCATAATTTCTATCAAAGAAATGAGTTTCGGTCCCAGCAGCTCGGACGTCCGGGTGAATCCTAATGAACTCCAGAACCGCCCTCGTCCCTCCCTTTTTTACCCCAACTATGATGGCGTTTGGTAACTTTTTATTGCCGAACTTTAGGTGACTCATCGGAGGACTTGGGGTATTTTCCCTGGCAGCGACAGAGCGTCTTTGGTCGGATGCTTCATCAGAAGCGCTGCGCTTTCTTGCGTCCAGCGGAGAAAGACAGAGTGATTTCTGAAGGCGCAGTTTCGCTCCATCAGCTCGCAGACAGCTGGGTGTTGGATCACCTGACTTTTGCATGACAGCACCGCCGGAGAAAAGCGCACAGTAACACAAAAACGAAAGAAAAAGAGATACGATGCAAAATGATGTCCCCCTGAGCCGGTGTGAGAAAGGGAAAAGTCGACTGAAGATGAGCACGCATGCCATCTCTCCATTTAGAGAAACAGTTCATGATTTAGGCTACTAACTGACTAGGCGTCCCATCCTTTCTAACTACTTCACCTGTTTAAATGATTCAGCTGGCAACTGATTCCAAAATAATACGGACCTTCAGAAACATTGATGGGTCAATATTTCCGTCATCTACGGCGCGGGAATCTAGATATCCAATAATCCATAAATTCAGATTCCCATCCCCTCACTTCATCGCCAGGGATTTTGTCAGGTCACTTCGTGTTGGCGTGGAAGACGACATCCTCCTTTTAAACTCGTGAAGGTCTCCGTGATCATTACGCACGACAGGAAGACTGCAGGAGCGCACGCTGCGCAAACACGCGGGGACTGTGGGCTCCACACCAGCTGAGAGGCGCAAAACCATTTCAATACTGTGACGTCACAACATTTTGGCGTTAAAAAAAATAAATCCTCTCAACTCAGTTATGTTTGCTTTTGTTTAAAGCTGTTGGAAAAACAATCAATTATGTTGACATAATAATAAATAAACTAAATAAGAGAAACACAATCATAAACATTCATTTATCTTTTAACACCCTAGATGTAAGATTCCAAAATCATTTAAATGTGAATTTATTTTAGGAGTTCATTATTAAAAAAAGAGCCCAACATCAGTCATTCTAAGAAAGTCTGAATATTACACCAGGAGACACACATTTTGAATTAAATTATTAAAATAACCAAGATTTATAAAGCTATTTGTCTCACTATAACGCACCAGTTTTATAACCAGATTTTACCATACATAGTAACACACACCATTAAGCACAATTAAGTTATGTGGCAATTTGTTTCATACTCTTCAGTACTGTGAAGCTCCAAAACATTCACATTAAATGAGAATGTGGTGAAAATGAATTCATCACACTAAATGTTGTTTTTTCAGAGTTTTCCTTTTTTAAAAACTTTAGTTCATTACTCTATGCAGTGAATTAAATTGGCGACATTTGATACATGCTTGCTAATTGGACTATTTTAAGCAGAACTGGCAAACCCGTTTACAAATATAAAACAGTCTATGAAAGACAGCCTGTTATAGACGAATTGCATCGCAGATTTAAGTGATAATCGTTTAATCTCTTATTCAATATTTTAACGGTAAATATGTAAAAGATAATCATAAATGATTGTGAGGAAAAATTGAGAAATACAAACACTTGTTAATATTTGGATAAATATCCTACAGGAATTGCCAGAAATGTTGTCACTTTATCACATCAAAATAACTATTTTAAATAATTCTGCCTAGATGTTGATTAGAAATCATTGATTTGTGCTTGGTGGAGAAGGAACCAGTAGCTTTAAGGTGGATAGTGGAACTGATTGTTTAATTAAACTCTAGTCTTAGATAGACTTGGATTAAAGGGTTCTGGTTGTATAGATAAAGTTCTTAAGCAGTTGGACATCCCATGAAAATAAAGATCCTAAACTGGTTCTAATGAACTTTACAATAAATTTTAACTTTTGCACCAATTTGTTGTTTTCCTTTTTTTTTTAACAATTTATTGATTGAAATTTTGCATATACAAAACATACAGAACGTACATTTAAAAAATGTCAACACCCCATACCCCACAATCAACACTCAAATTAATAAAAATAATAATAATAAACAAAAGTAAAAATCCATTGGTAAAAATCTAAGATAAATTATTGCTATCGTATAAAAAACCTGCTTATTTTATATATTAATTAAATCTCATTAGGTGCTGCTATTTTATTCCATTTCACTCATCATTTCAACTTGTTTACTTTCCAAAAATTGCATGAACGTGTCCCATATTTCCTTAAATTTTCCCTCTGACCATAGACGGGACTTTTTTCCAAAGCAAGCTATCAAACCATTTTCTGTAGCCATATTGCAGTAGTAGGAGTGTCCATATTTTTTCCATCTCAAAGCTTTAACCCTCTGCTGTTTTTTGTTATTAAATGTTTGTATCATGTATCAGAAGGGTTCAAAAAACATTAACATTTTGAGACTCATATCTTAAATGGCTGCACACATGTTTATTGGAACTGCAAAGTTTAACTCAGTTGTAATGGCCAACTTACAGCACAGTACTTTTTTGCTGATGTATTTTAGAGCAACCCATCATTCACCAAAGACATCCTGACACCTTATAAGTCTACAACTTTTAGCCCCCATGATATATTCCTCTTCAGTGGAGTTACCCTTTTTTTGATCTGAACTGATCTCCTCTGGCACAACTTGGCTTTTAGCAGAGGAAGTTGGAGGACTGGTGTGTGGTCATCTTTCTTAGTTTTTTCTGATGACTGGTACAAATGCAGACAAGGCCCAAGGTGGGAAACAGTGAAGGGTAAAACCTCTCAGGACTGTAAAGACACATGGGGAGGAGTTGAGATGTCACAGTGGAGCTCCTGCTGGTGTCTGTGCCCAATCTCACAGGCCTCTGATTAAAGAATGATTTATAGAGGCTAGTCAGAGGGAGCTGCTTGGCAATCCGTCTAGTGAATGAGATTTTTCCTCAGGAAGAGGGCGGGTAAATCAAACCTTGAGGCGAGAAGCTTGCGAAGCGCAGCGATAGGGCCCTGTGATTAAATGTTATAATCGTACTTCTCTGCTGAGACCACAGCTTGGATTTTCAGTGTTGCTACCAAAAATAATAAAATCAGTTTACCCTTTGTCTCATTCCCTGAGCATAAGTCTTATTTTACCTTATTACATGGAAGCATAACCTTTTCAACCTCGATAAACCACGACCAAGGCGCAGTGTGTAACTCTTAGTTTAGCACCATCAGCACAAAACCCCCACAATAAACAAAATGTATTACATTTAGAGTTACTCTTACAGATAAAAGACTTAAATTTAAAAGCTAATGGTTGTTTGAAAAGCCTAATCCTCAGAGGCAATAAAGACACACCAGCCTCCAACATAGCCTGGAGAACCCACTATTTTTCACAGTGGTTACTCTGTTTGGGAGCCGTTTAAGTATAGGTTATTTACCCACTGACCACTCCATCAAACATGCTTCCCATTTGTCAGAGTAGGAAGACACTTCCTGTCCTGGACCTGATCAGACGCCGGAGGCAGATATGGATGATCCAGACAGCTTTACGAACAGATGGATGAAGAATCACTCCTGTGGATTCAGTTCATAGGAGTGATACAAAGAAAAGTTATATGCTAAGAGACAAAAATAGTAGCAGCTTCCATGTTTTGAAGGGATTAGATTTTAAAATGTTAAACAAAAAAATATGATTTAAAGCAAATGCTGACAATTTATTTTCCCATTAAGGATTTTTGAATTTCATTTAATTTTAAAAATGCATAAAAAATACTTTGAACATGCACTGTAAAAATCAACAAGGTTTGCAAGTTATCTTATATAAGTTATTTGAGGTATGTGAGAAAAAATAACGATGCAGTAGCGCCACCTGCTGATTGGCAGATGGTAACAGACTGTTTCTGTGTCTAAATGAAAAAAAAAAAAAACAGTCGGATAGGCAGACAGTGAGTTAACTTCCTTTTAATGAGAAATATTCTTTCAGACATATAAAAACTCTTTAATGGATACGTTCTGTGTTAAAGGTCAGCTTTTGAAACCACAGGTAAACCCTTTTCTAGATTTATTTTTTGTTAGGAACTTTGTAGAGTTTTATTGCCGCATTCCTTACGGAATTCTGGAATTATTGAAACAGTTTGACGTGTTTAATAGCTGTTTTTGTGAGTGGGTGAACCAAAAAAAAAAAAAATCCCAGCGGTAAAAAGAGGCTTTAGTACACGTCAAAGTCAGCTAAGATTTAAAATAAGAGGTAAAACTAAACCAGTAAACTGAATAAATAATTAGAAAACAGACCCTTTGGATATGTTGAATATATTTGTAATATTATTATTAAATCTTACAAAAAAGTAGTAAATAATTATTTAAATCCAACATTTTATTTTAGAGTATCGAGTTTATTATCATAAGGACTAAAATTCAAATTATTTTTGTATACTATTTAACCAAAATTGAATAATTTGATGACTTAAAAAAAAATGGTTTGACTTATATGCAGACTTAAACTTTAAGCACAACTCTCATCATATGTTAGTTTATTTTAACTAATCATTGAAATATAAAAGTCTTCACATACGTTTTTTTAAGTGTGAAAAGTTTACATTTTATACTTTTTCAATATTCAGATAAGTAAGGGAAAATCAGTGAGTGAAAATATTTGTTTGAAACTCCATGCTCCATTACGTTCTTTGGGTGTCTTTCCACCCTGCTTTTTCTGTTAGCTACCTACATCCCTCTTCATGTTTTGTTTCTGGTTCATTTCACCTCTTCTTTTATTGACATTTCCTTTAATACATACTTACAATCTTCTTTCCCTTTGTTCTTGCCATTTAATTTATCCTTCATCGTCCCTTTCTGCCCTTGCTTGTACTTCCATCCCATATTTATTTTTGTCTTTGCTTCCCTCCCTTTTTTTCTCATTGTCTATCATTCTGTCTTTCCTTATGTCCTTCGTGCCTCTTTGTTCTTAAAGTCTGCTTCGTGAAGAAAGAGGTGAAATGACCAGAGAGCTTTTATAATGTAAGCCTGGACAAATTTATGGTTTTAATGGCTTTTAACAAATAATACATGTTCTGCATATCGTTGTCAACACTTTACAAAAAGGAAGATGTAATTCTATGAGTTAGAAGAAAGAAATCTCAAGGACTTTCATTATTCAGGAAATGTGGAGCCATTGAAGGAAATGTGTAAATACTTGGAATATTTGTCATTTAAGAAGTGCTTTCTTTGTGCAAAAAAAATATATACTAAAGCATCCTGATTATGTTTAATGTTCCCTTGAACATGTATGAAAGCATGAAAGAACAAGTGGGGAAAGATCAGCCATAGGATACATCAGTTATGATCAAAAAGCTCTGCTGGAGACCCAGTTCTCCCTGTTGCTTAATATAAGGTTGAGGAAAATAAGTTGCAAGGATCACTATTCATTAAGTAGAATGTCAACGATAGCCTTATTTCTGAAAAGCTTTCCAACAAAAGGGAACATTTAATTAGACTATTATTTATTTTCTACTATTTATTTTGTATTACAAAGATACGTGTTTTAGGAACATTAAGCATAGTTTTGGGCAGTGTTGAATAAGTTCTGTTTGAATTCTTAGAAGAGATGGATTGTCTTAGGTTAAAGGTTAGGTTAAAAAACCTCTTAAGGAGTCAAAACTTTTACCCATCTATGGGCAGCTCTCTTTGATTTTATAAATACAGTCAATTGAAACCCTTACAGTGGCATATTTGTTTTCAGGATTAAATTTTTCCCCTCAACTAGGGTTGGACAATGAAGTGCATTCACAATATAATTGCAATTTAGCAAAATGCAATTTGCAAATCGCAAAGGTGCTCCATTGTTGTGACATTCGAGTAAGACACTAAATTTATTATTTCAGCCCTTTAGGTGGCAGTAATATACTTAAAGTGGGTTTGTTGCTACACATAAGGTAAGAAAATTGCAGCTATCACACAGATCCTTGCATGATAGTAGAAATAAGCATCTTTTCACACAAAGGTTACAGTAAAGTTCTGCAACAAAGAACTCTGGACAGGCAAACTTTTAGGGAGATGAAAAAACTGAAGCTCTGGAGTGAAACATCCACATGCTTGTCCTTTTTGCAAAGGTAAATCACAGTGAAATTTCAATCGTAATTTATGTTTGTAATAATTGCAATTACATTTTTGGCAAAATTATTCAGCCCTACCATTAGCAAAAGCTACTGGTTTTTATAACCTCAAGTTGCCTTTTAGAAAAAATATGAGTACATTCATACATATATTCTGTTTTAGAGAGGATTTAATTAAGGCCTCTTAAAAAAATCAAAAGAGATGATGACAGCATGGAAGTAAACAGAGCTCGGGTATCAAAAAAGTATCTGGATCTGTAGTCATTCAAATTTAAGTTTCAGATTAGGTCTGAACAACGATTCTGGGGCTATTTGGCCTTCAAAATGCATTTTCAGATGGTAAAACCTTGAAATATACAGATAGAAAATGAGTTTAATTTTTCACTAAATGTTTCTTTGCAAAACTATAGAGGTGAACTAAAATATATGTTAATTTTTTTCTCTTTTTTTAGGAAAAATGGTGAAGATTTCCTCATATGTTTCTGGGAACACCTTTGATTGTCATGAAAAAATAATAAAACGACTTAAGAAACGTGGTGCAAAAGAAGTATCTGACCATAAGGAGAGTGATTACACAATAGTCTTCTGCCCTATTGTTAGTCGTTTCGAGACAGACATTCGTTCAGCCTTATCTGCTGTGCAAGGTAAATATGCATCAATATTCTGTTTAAACATGTATTTTTGCTGCATTACTCACACTCTGGCTTTATCTCAAAGGTAGTGGCAGTGTGATTCTGGTGGTGATGCATCATACTTACGACCCAAACTACGTTTTACCAGACGAAAGTTTAAAACTGTTTACAAAAAGGTAATTTCATAAATGAACTTCTCTTTTAAAATGTTGTGTTTTTATACTTATAATAACTGATATTACAATTAGTAGTAACATCAGTGGTTAGGAGCATTTGTTTCACCTAATGCTAACATGTTTTGAGCTGTTGTTCATTAAGTTAAGTCAAAATTGATCTTAATAAGGGTTTGAATGCTAATGTGAAATAAAGGTTACGTGTTTCCTATGCTCATACCATTTGATTACAAAAATATGACCACAGAATCCTTTAGTCCTTCCTGTCGGCTAGCTACTCTGTCCATCGTCTTAATAAACCAAACTAAACTTAAAATGGTTTCTATCCCTAATTAACCCCTAAAGAAAAATCCCACAAGGTTGAGAATAATTAATCTAAATGGTTTATAATATCAGATTAGGCAAATCATTTATGAAATATTCTTTCAACAAAGACATGGTTTATTTAGCTCTTGGATTTGCATTGTGAATTGGTTTGAACACGTCCCAGTGGCTCTAAATTGGTTTAAAAGCTAATTTAATCTCAATCCAAACTCTTCAAGATAAACTTTGGTTCTTGAAACAAAATCCACACCGAACTGTGATATCATTGCAAATCTTAATTGATTTTCATTTCTTTTCCCATTTTTGCATAGTTAACTAATTAGCTTAGTTAAGTTTCACTATTTTTGTAAAACGTTTTATCTGAAATATATTATATATTTGACTGGAAGTTGAATAATATTCGTTAACAGATTCTATCATTTTGAACTGAAGTTGTGAATTTATTCTACGTTCAATTCAATTCAATTCAGTTTATTTATATAGCGCCAAATCACAACACATCATCTCAAGGCACTTCACAAAGACAATTCAATCAAATCACACAGTCAGATTAGTTAAAAGTTTTCTATCTAAGGAAAACTAGCTGATTGCATCAAATCATTGACTTGGCAGCAATCCCTCACACCAAGCAAGCATGTAGCAACAGTGGAGAGGAAAAACTCCCTTTAAACAGGAAGAAACCTCCA
>JAUZNJ010035490.1:0-12239 GCA_034780135.1 Jordanella pulchra
AAGGACATCTACAGGAAGCGGTGTCTGAAAAGGGCCAGGAAAATCACCAAGGACCTCACTCACCCTGCACACACACTTTTCCCTCCTGCCCTCTGGGAAGCATTACAGAAGCATACGAACCAGAACCACCAGGCACCAGAACAGCTTCTTTCCCACAGCTGTCACGCTCCTGTGAACGCCTCCTGACACAACTATAAGGACTGTCCCCCACCATCCCCTCATACAACAATAACATATGGACTGTCCTCACACACACACACGACGACCTGTTCCCCTCACACACATACATAATCTGTATATAATCTTTAACCCTTATTTGCCATTATCTATCTTGTATTATAAACCTACTAATACATATAAAATCCTTTCCTAACATTCCTGTATATTCTGTATAATCTGCATAATCTGTATAATATGTACATATAGCTCCCATATTGATATTACATTTATACAGAACATTTTATTTTTTAACCATCCTTGTACACCTGTATATAAACATCTATATCTTGTACAACACTTCTGGACAGATGCAAACTACATTTCGTTGCTTGTAATTGCGACAGTGCAATAAAGTTGAATTTTATTCTATTCTAATCTTCTCTCAGGTATGAACACATTTCACGAGTTGACGCCATAGTCTTGCACAATCCGTCAGCTGTTATCCAGACCTATTTCTCTACTAAATGATTACATTTGTTGTTACTTGGGAAAAAATGGCCATTGTATTAGGCTGCATCATTATAAATGATGAAATTCTGCATTAATAAATTACATTTTTATTGATTCATTTTACTGATGACAGAGCTATCGGTCACTACACCTGCTGCTGATACGTTGGTGTCCAGGAGACTGTCGTCATTTCATCAAAAGAAAGAACAGTCAGTGGTCATTACTATTGAAATAACATCTGGAACAGAAAATCAATGGAAAGTTCAGCAAAGTTCCTGCATGATTTGCATTCATTTCCCTCCACTGCAGCTCCTTGGCTTTTTTATAACACTAAATGAGAAATATTTGGGTTTAGGTCTGACTTTATCAAATAAGAGTTTTGCTGTCAAAATCTTTATGTTTATGCTTGACAGAGATGGAGGAGAAGTGTGTGTGTATTAAAAGGAGATTTTGCAGAATGTCATTATGTCAGTTGATGTTGAACTCATATTTGTACGTTGCACTTCTCACTTCCATCAGTAGTTTTCATTGACTGTTTTTGGATCAAATGATTGTTTGTTTTATAGTATTTTTATTTGTTTAATTTTATCTTTGCTTCTGTAACAGCGCGACCAAAGTGTTTACAGCTCTTGTTATTTATTCCCCACTGCTTGGCTTTTTACTGGTCCTTTATTTTCTTCTGCACAGCAGTCTGTCAGCAGAACTTCGATCTGCAAACCTTTAAAATTTTTTCTCTTCATCTTCAACTGGATTTTTATGAATCAACACCTGCGTGTTTATTCACAGAGGCGTGGTAATTCAAAGGCTTATATGGAATTATTGAGGAGGTAACATTTTTATTAAGTCAAAATTTAGACAGGACATATAGATTTGAAATATATATAGATATTTTTATCTGTGTGGGCTGAAACTGAAGGATATCCGTGCTGTTGTAAAAGAGAAAATATAAAAAGGACAGGCGCTATTAGTAATTATCTTAAGCTCTCCACACCAAAGCAATGCAAGACTAATTAAAAAATCATGAAATTCTGGAACTAAATTATGCACAATCCTTTAGTTCATAATCTAAAGTGTGCCAAGTTTCTAGATTAGTTGTTTGGCAATCGGGTTGTTGACACCAAAGTATTGCACCAATTATTAAACAGTTTTATTCTCAATATTTCTCATCAAACTGAGGAAAAAGTGAGGACTTGTGCCAAAAGGTTCGCTTTAAAATTCCTTTGCCAAAATGTCAGCTATATCCTGAAAAAACATGTGCTTTTTGGCGTTTCATAGGCTTTCTATACCTCACTGATTCATATTTCAGAGTTAGGATGTTGACATTCAAAAAGCATGATACTTTGATCTAAATGACATGTATGCACCCTTTCTGCATGCACTAGATTTAAATGAATTCAACTATAGATTTCCACTATTTTTTTTCCTACAACCAAGAGGGTGGTAATGTGTTGGTTTAACTGCCCTACTCAGAAAGTTTTTATTTAAATAAATAATAAAAAGCTATTTAATTAGGATATCAAAACACTCTTTGTATCTCTGGGAGATAAATAATTAAATGGGGGGGGAAAAGGCCAATCTCAAAGCATCACTGTTTGTTTTCTGCCTCTGCTAAAGATCAGATTTTCAATTTTCTACTATGAAACCTTCAACTGGTTCAAGAAATTGAATGGAGAAATTAAACCCAGAAAAGGGTGGTAACTACTTTTCTATTTTTCTTTCAGCAGGCCAATGGCTACATTTTGGTTAGTTTGTGTGTAAAGGAATCAGATTTTTTTAAGCAAAACCAACCAATGTAGTGCTTCAAGTAGGCTACTCAGGCTTCTGTGGTACGAATTATACAGTATATAATAATTAAAGCATGGAGCCTTAAATTTAGCTTTGAGGTAGACCACAACCAGCACAATATGGAGTTCAATAAAAAGAGAAACTCCCGTTAGGTTGTTTCAAAGGACCATTTCAAGGCCGTACCTCTGATCCTATTGCAGGAATTGTTGCTTTCAGAATGTTGTGAAATTTAACCTTTTGTAGTGAACAACGAGTTCTTTAAAAACAGTTCAGTTGCTGAAATGACAATAAATCATTTTTATTACTCTTTGTATCATGTATTTGTAACCCAAAAGCATTCCCACAGAAAGTCACTCAATGCAAAGCTGTCAGTGCAGCCCTTCAAACCTCCAGCAATGTTTGAACTATTGCTAAATAAAATGTAAAGAATCAATATCTTCAAAAGCTTATTTGGAGCTAATACAAGTGATCCTGCCATTGGATGAGACTTTATAACTACTTAAATAAATATAAGGTAAAGGGATTTTACTTTGATTTGGAAGCAGCTCCAGCTTTACTCTTAAGCATTTGGCAAGGCTGTTTATTAAACTTTGAAGGTATACAACAAACAATAACAGATTAAACCACCATTTTACATTAACTTAGGATATTCAAAGAAAAAAAATGTTTTTTTATGGAATTATCATTTTAAATTAAGACAAAGTATAGAACACCATTAGTTTGGTATGATCTAAAACAATTCATAATAATATATGGAGAAATCAATCATTTACAGAGAAAATGTTTGAAAATAAAAAAAAGACCATCAGTTTAATGCAAACATTTGTAAAGCCCCCTTTATAATACATAGCAAACAGAACATGTTGAAAGATCTTTGATTCAATCTTTGCATCAGCTATCGCTTATTTGTAACCTGTTTTTGTTTGATCAGTTTTACAGTAATAATCTTAGAGTTCCCTGGTGACTGCTGCTCAGTAAAACGGCCACCAATGGAGATAATTACCTGTCACTGTTATCTCCTGTTAATGAAGTTCATGTGCAGTAGCTGCAGAAAACTGCAAGTGCACAGTAATTAATCCGAAAACAATAAAACATTTGACATCATTTCCATCAAAATCTCATTCTTCTTCAGCCGTTTAAAAAAAAAAACAAGTCAGGTTTTCAAGCCATCCTCATGAGAAACGGACTCTTATTGATTAAAAGAGCATATTTCCATATTACCATGGTCACAGAGTGGAGTCTCTGCTTTCATGCCAATAAATTTGCTCAGCTGGATCATTCAAACTAAAGCCCCTCGAGGGATTTCGACTGCCTGGAGGCATTCACGTCGATGTACTTCTTTCTCTCAGCACCTGGGAGTTTTCTCTCACAATCAGAGGATCTTCTATACAGAGGGCAAAAAAGTAACTAAATAAAACACTGTTGGATTTAAAGCAAAGCGGCAGTAAACGTGAGAACAAAAAGCATCTTCTTGTGGCTCATGAAAACAGCAGATATGCGAACAACAGACATATGTCAGCCACAAAGCGCTACCCTGTTTGTATTTTCATGGTGGCCGGCACATCCCACTCTCTGGGGTTGCTCTGTGCTGTCATTTCAGCTGCTGAGCTCCTTCACAGTGGGCACACACAGTCATTCGCTGTGGTTTCAATGTTGCTAGGCTACCTTACCGCTCCTCTGTTTTCTGTTTGAAAAATCTACTGTTCAATAAGGCAGTTCAAGGGAGACCTGTGGGTTTGAATACTGAGTGATATGAACCTGAAGGAGTCACTTGCAACAATAATAGATCTTTTATTTTTTTTTTAACCAGGATTCTTGTCTTTATTTCTATAAAGGAAATGTCTACCTTGATTTGATTACATAGTTGAACCACCTGCTTCTTCAACCCATGCATTCCTTCATTTTTAAGATTCAAACATCAGTCTGTAACCTTGCTGGGCGGAAACTTTTCTCTTAGGATTTTTTACGGATCTTTTTCTATATTTCCTTTGCAGAGTCTGGATTTTGAAAATTTAGCAGTTGAAGTGTAACAAAACAACAATGTTTGGGAGTATTTATAAGGGATTAGTTCTGAAGTTTTTATTTTGTTCACAATGATTTAACCTCTCCCATTTCTTAACCCCATCCCACCCTGTTTTCCGTTACAACATTTTGAAGACACTCTGCATCTGTTTACCTCCAAAGGTCACCTGTGATACTTGTATTTGCGTTAATTTAGTAGTTTCAACGTAATCTTTTACACTCAAGGACCACTTACAGGTCTTGAAGTGCTATCCCTCTATTCACAGAAGTCAGAGATGGTCAGAGATAAGGGTGATCGCAAGGTAATTACATACCCAGCAAAGAAATATGGTCCATCCAGGAGAGTTCTGCCAAATTATGTACTGTTGGACACCTTATTTCAAATACCAATTAAGTTCAATCTTTCTTTCCAGTTATATACCTGATGGATAAACGTATTGGGAGAGTCACCCTCTGTCGGTGAAGGACAGGTTAATTTTGCTGCTTCGTCTGAGAATAAGTAAATTGAATATTCCTTCTTCTTGTTATTTGGTAAATTAAACACAATTTGTTAATCCAAAGCTGATTTTACTTTTTTCATGGACCAGTTACCGGTATCAAGCTATATCAAAAGTTTTATAAAGTTATGTTATGAGATAGCAACATATTCCCATAATTCAGTTCCTACAGAGTGACTCCTTTGACTGTATGAAACATAAAACTCAGTTTTAATTCATCCTCATCTGTTTGTTGTACACTGCCAGTCAGCTGCCTGAAAGAAACCTACATAAAGTCTAAATATTTGGCAGCTTAGAAATATATTCAGCTGTGGATGTAAAACAGTTTGAGAAATAATCCAATTCATTTTAAAGTGTATATTTTAAAAGGATGTTTAACATAGAAAAAATAAGGATAACATTTGCATATTGTTTATGAATCTAAGGCTTAAAATGTATTTAAGACCTATGAGAACTTTTTTTTGTTTGGGCTTTTTTAGCAAGTTTATTATGTCAATCAGCTCCAGACATTAACGTATTTTAATATGTTTTAAGACACTAACAAGCCTTATGGCTTTAGTCAATAACGCATACATAATGAATGCTAATTCCCTACCACAGGACAATCAAACATAACTGTTTAACAATAACTAACAAAAAATCCAACCAGAAAGTTGAATATATAAATACACTTGTGAGTGAATCACACATACTTCATGTTTATATATTTTCATGCATGGAGAAAGAGGTACTTTTAATCTTATTATCTGCTGTCACATATGCTGAGCACCTCAGGGAGTCTAATGAACTTTTAGGATTAAACAGCGTAACCTTCATGGTGACATCTTAGTAGCTCCAGTACCGATGCACAAACATATACTTGGATTAGTATACTTATATTTTACCCAAGCAAAATCCTTTAAAATGTGTCTGTAGTGTCATAGCACTTATAAACCGAAAAAAAAAAAAATCAGTCTGTAAGAAAATATTACTTTAATTTGCCACAAAACTCACTCTGTTGTCCAAAGTTGAAAAAAACTGAGGTGCAACCTAAAACACTAAAAGCTAAGACATTGGGAAAGCTCTAAAAGCAAAAATGCAGTGGGTAAAACCATAAAAGAAGGAGCAAAAGCAGAGCTAATTGGTTATCGAAGAGATACCGTCAGAAAAAAGGTCTTCAGATGGAAATTTTGCTACTTGTCATGTCCCCCGTTGATACATGATGGGGCCAACATGCTGTTAGAGATGACAGGTTCAATTACTCATATGAACATTTTTTTGTTCCAGCTTTTATGGATTCATGTGATGCTTAAATAAAATTCTTGCATAATGACATAGAAATAAAAAAATCGTCTATTAACACATCATTTATTAACAAAAAAGTTATGTTTGAATATACAGTACACCTCTAATACCAAAAAAATTACAAGCTTTTTTAAGTTGGAAATGTTCCATATGGTGGTCAAATCTGAAGAGTGCTGAACATTATTAAACATGAATACTTCCCGACTTATATATCTTTTCTGTCTGATATACTTTCAACTTTGGATTTTGAGCTTATCCAAAGCTTGAATTGTCAAACACAGCAATTCCAGGGGTGAAGGGTGAACAAGTAAACAGCTTGCCAGGCCCTGCTAAATTCAATCTTTTTTTTTTTTTTACTACTTGTGTGCTTCTAATTACAAGTGTAAAGCAGTCTGACTTCTGCACAATTGAAGGTCATGCTTCTTGAACTCTGCTGGGTAACACAAGCTGACCCTGCTGACCCCAAAGCGTGGCCACCTGATTTCCCTGGAGCCCCCAAACAAAAACTCATTTGATGACCTTTAAACTGATCTCTACCTCCTCCACAGCTAAATTCAAATCATCTCTTTGTCCTCTGAAATGATTACAATGCTTCCGTTTTTCTTCTGTTTTGTCTGCAAACACAAATCTTTAACCACTTATATATTGAAGTCATAGTTCTTTACCTGTGCAACTATTTCTGCATCATATATATTTATCAATCTAACAAAAGATGGGAAATAAAACACTTCTTTCATGGAAATAGTTCTAGCAGCTGGGGCTATTTCTATGTGTTTATCTTTGGCTAACTTTGAAAGGGTCTTCATTAATATTTCAAATGCACTTCAGCTAGCGGTGAAAGGTTGTTATATCCAGACACGCAGTTGGCATACTCAATGATTTTTTCTGTAGTTGTTGGGGTTGTTTACAGGAAATGGATTGAACAGTAATTACAGGATGTTGACAACTTTCTTCCAGAAGAACATGTGTTTTAAAACTTTAATGGGTAAAAATGTAAGCTTTTTTGCTTCCTGTATTTATCTGACACACAGGGAACTAAGAGTAAATGTAATATTTGTGTTTGCTGCCAACCGGGAAGAAGTAGTGATGCTATGAATTATTTTGTGTATTATTCTTATTCTGCTTCTTGTAATTTGCTGGCTTTAAATTCTCTATTTAATTTTTTCTTGGTATTTTCATAAAGAAACGATTTATTAAGAAATTTAACATGTTTTTGTACAGAAAACAAAATACATTAAAGGCTTCTATTTTAACTTAATTATCAAATGTTCCATAGTAATCAGAAATGTTATTGATTAATTTCGACACTTATAAAGCCCTTTTTTATAGTATCACACCTATACATACAATCTAATATATGTCTACCATGATTTATACCCCCACCCATGTTCGTTTAAATGTCCATGTTGGGCAAATGGAAGATGGAAGCAAGGGCCTGAGTGGAGCTCCTTCCTTGTGTATTTTTGGGAGGTCGTATCTGTAGGAATGGTTTCTCCTGGGTACAGCAGGTAGTATTGTTGTCTGTCGATGGCTTTGTCCTTTGTCAAAAACATCTTCTAGAAAAATTCACGTCCAGTTGCCTAAACTGAACTTTCCAAGCTTGACCATTACCTGGATGACTGAGAATCTTCCCAGATAAACGATTAAAAAAAAAAAAAAATCAGACTTTCAAGGTTTTCTCAAATTAGTTTTTATTTCTTGATTTTTATTTTAATAGAAGGTTTTACTTGCTTGGGTTCCCTTTATTATTCAAATAGGTTATTTTTTTTGCTTCTAGATTTCATAGCATACATCATAGGGGGTTCTTATTAGGTAAAATTGTTGTTTAAAAAAACATTCAAGCATATATGTATATATATAGGCCATTTCCCATAAAACATACAATGACCAGTTGGTAGAACATAATTTTTTCTGCATCAGATCCACTTTGCCCTATTTCTAATTATATTGTTAAAATGTTGTGGCAAAACTGTGGTGACAGCCTTTTTATCCCCCAAAATTTATATTTGTTTAGCTTGAACAAGGTTTTGCTTTGGGCCAGCTGCCTTTTGGGAAGAATCTTAAAGTATGACAAACAAGCTCAATTGGCTTTAAACTGGGTGATTCTGTTGAGGTTCTCACTCAGTTGATTCACTCAAGTGATATACAGGCACCACCTGTGTGATTTTGTGGTTGCTTTTTGATAATGGTATTTTCAAACACTATCTGTCCATAATACCTTCATAGATGACCATAGGATCTTTACCGTATCGATAAATCATTCGGACACACATGTAGTTTTAGGTTTAGGCACCAAGTGTCTGTCTTTGAAAGTATTCTTTCCTTTTTAAAACACTTGTCATAGTGTTCTAAATCTACTGTTGTTTCATCTGTGAGGAGGACACTATGTCAATAAGAATTAGACTTGTTATTGTACAGGGCACGATGAAATTTGTTCCTAAATCACCCATCACTTGATTGATCACTTGATTTTATTAGAGTGTTTGAGAAACTGGGTCGGCCTTTCTGGTACCGCACTGGACTGGCTTAAATCCTACCTGAAAAATAGGGACTTTTATGCGTCAGTAGGGAACTTTAAATCAAACACCAGAAAAAACACACGCATGGTTCCTCGAGGATCCATTTTGGGGCACCCCCAATTTAACATCTATATGCTCCCCTTAGCTGAGATTATAGAAAAAACAAGATCAGTTACTATAACTATGCAGATGACACAGCTTTAGATCAGTATGTCACCAGGTGACTATGACCCCATCAATGTTTAGAACAGATCAGTATGCAGATGCTCCTTAATTTTCTCCAACTGAATAATGAAAATAAAAAATGAGGTAATCATTTTTGGAGTGATTAGTTTTTTATTACCTGAAGAACATTTAAATAATTAAAGGACAGATGTCCAAGCAGGATCTAGAAAAACTAATAAATGCATTTATCTTTAGTAGAATTACTGCAACAGTGTCTTGAAAGGTTGCCTAAAAAGTCCATCAAACAGCTGCAGCTGATCCAAAACGCTGCTGCATGTGTTCTTACTAGATCCAAGAAAGCAGAGCACATCAGCCTGGTTCTGAAGTCTTTACACAGGCTCCCTATTTCTCAGAGAATAAACTTTAAAATCCTTCTGTTAATCCTATAAATCAGTAATCGGATCAGCACCTCAATTTATAACAGATTTGTTGTCAGTGTATCAACTTCCCAGATGTTTTCGAGTTTCAACTACTCGGTACACTCAGAACCAAACATGAAGAAACAGAATTTAGTTCCTATGCTCCACTTAGCTGATTCAAACTCCCAAAAGACAGTAAAGGTACTGAAAGCCTGAGTTCATTTAAGTCAAAGTTAAAAATCCATTGGCCTATAATTGTCAAAGTTAAACTGTTAAGTGAGACATATCTGTGAAGGTTCTCAGTCGTCCAGGTCATGGTCAAGCTTGGAAGGTTCATTTTAGACAACTGGACATGACGTTTTCTTGAAGATTCAGTTTAGGAAGCTGTTAACTGAGGTATTATTAGCTTAAGGTTGTGGTCCAACTGTTTTTTTTCTGTTTTAGTCATGTTTTTATCTGTATTTACTTTTACACTGCTTTTTTTCTTCTATTTTATTGTCTAATTCATTCAAACCATATACTGAATTTTGCTATACAAATAAACTTGCGTTGCCTTGATTCTTTCAAAGGCTAAAGTCTGTGCTTGTTACATTTCCATCACAAAGAGTCATTGTTTTTAAGTTATTTCCTCTCAGACAAACATGAGCCACTCTTAGGTAGTCTAGCTGTGTGTTTATCTGTATTTTCAGGTGGACTTTTTCCTGTTGTGTGCATTTACCATCTTGTCATTTTACCTAGCGTGTCTTGTTGTTTTCAGGGAGGAGGTTGGTGGGTAGTGGGGAAATCATGAAGACGGACGACGCTGTCACACCGGGATTGTGATTGTCGCAATGCAAGCATTTTCCTCCACTCTATTATCATTACCATTGCTGATGTTATTGTTACAACAGCCATCTCAGGAAGTTGTAGAGCTGCTGAGGCTGAAAGGCAGAAAAGTGAAATGGGGATATGGAAACATTGGGATTCAAGAAGCTGAATGTGTGTTGTATAATATCTGCATTTACAGATAATTGGGAGCATGGAGTATGACTGCTATGCATTCTGAATTTTTTACTACTACACACATAAAGCCACATTAAAAGAACAATCAAGCCTAGGGAGCAATTTTCATTTCCCAAACAGCGAAGGCCATGAGCTGTAATCAAATGCAAAGTATCAGATCCAATTGTTGTAAAATGCTAAAAACATGTTTTAGTGTGGGCATAAACATAAAGTCACAGTTGAGATTTTACATGTGCCGCAATCTCTCCTTTCCTCTGTCTCATTCGGCTGTCCTTTAGGATGCTGGAGCAGGTTTGATAAATGCTACCGTTTAAATCAAAGCCCCCACTTTCCCCCTCCTCATTCCTCTGGGGAGAAATAGGATGCCTCCATGCAGATTGATATCAAGGGGCCCAGCCATCTCCTGCAAGCTCTGACTGATGGTCTGCCTGGATAAAAAATGAACTTTATACCCACCATTCTGGTTATGATTCATCTGTCTCCCCGTTCATCCACACAGACCTTCACCACAGTACATGCTCTATTGAAACAGTACATTTCATCATATATAGAGCCTGTCTGCCTGCCCACATCCAGAAAATACCAAAGTGTTTGCATGTGCTAGGTTAAATGAATTCAGTACATGTTTTTTTTTTTTTCCCAGAAGCTGAGCTAAAAAGAATGATCAAAAATAGTTAGGTCTCTTTATAACATTCAGTACTGACTGATATACAGCAGACTGATATACAGCAGCATCTCAGCAAATTGAGAATTATCTTGGTAATTTGTTTAAAAATGAACTATTTTGATCATATACAGCGAATTATAACAAGCGCTCATTTCATTTACTATTAATGATTAGGGCTTACAGCTAATAAAACTACAAAAATGAGTTACCAAAAAAAAAGGATAGAAACATTACATAACACCAATGAAACAAAGTTAAATACAAAACAGTGTTATGGTGTTCACAGTTATTAGGTAGGGTTATCAGCATAATCAAGTATACTTTAGTCTGGTCTTCTTCTGTTGTCTGTCAAACAGCCTGACATCGGCTTCCAGCACAAAGCTGTGTTGCACCTGCAGAAGTCTTAAAGCAATTCAAGGATAATTTTTTTGTATTTCTCCAGTGCTTTTACAGTAACACCATCCAGACTACATTTCTGGAGCTGTCAGGAATGGAACACCACCTGGCCCCAATGGCTACCTTACTATCTGCCCTCAATGTGTAAAGACACGGGGCAGTGCCTCTAAGAGGTTGGTCTACAAGGCCCAGCAGGAACTGTGCTGGTACCATTGTTCTTCAACATCTACACACTGCATACATTTCATCAACACCAGAATTATCAGAATTATGGGGGGCATTCACAAGGTATGGAGTGCAGCCCCTGGACACAAACATATACAGAACATGAGCTACAACTACCGTGTACCTATATAGACTACATAGTTTAGTGATATAAGTGGATTTTGCCAAAATCCAAAATCTTCTCTCTAAAACATAATTTATCGTCACAAAATATTACAACATCTGGAGGTATAGGGGAGAGGTACAGAATCCAAGTTGCTTAATCTGAATAAATGACAATTAGGAGTCCTGTGCTATCAGTTTGTGTTAGTCCACTGTATACAAGCTACAGTCACAGCAGCCATCTACAAGGCCATTTTCAGTGAATAGATCAGTGGAATGACTGTGGAAAGTTTTCTCAGTCACTGAGATTTCTATATAGTCAAAAAGTAAGAAAACAACAACAACAAAACAACTGTAATACATTATTATATGAGTAATGTAGCTGTGACACAGACACATATCGGTGAAGGTTCTCAGTCATCCAGGTCATGGTCAAGCTAGGAAAGTTCAGTTTAGGCAACTGGACCTGTAGTTTTCTAGAAGACAT
>JAUZNJ010035491.1:0-12238 GCA_034780135.1 Jordanella pulchra
CTTCTTCTTTGACAAACTGAAGTTTAGAAAGACTGGCTTTGTGACCCCCTGCATGAAGATGCTTCAGCAAAGTAACTGTGGCCTACTCACATTGCTCTTTGGTCGTACTGCATAACAAAAGATCATCGACATACTGAATAAGAGAAGAACCAGGAGGAAGCTGGAGGAAATCCAAGCTAGCTTTCAGTGCAGCATTATAGATAGTGGGGCTGTCACAAAAGCCCTAACACAAACAGGTAAAAGTCCATAATTTTCCTTCAAATTCAAAAGCAAACCACAACTGACTTTTTGGGTCCACTGGGACTGAGAAAAATGCATTCGAAAGGTCGACCACTGAAAAAAACTGTGCATTTGAAGGAATCTGAGAGAGGATGGTGTGAGGATTTGGCATAACGGCCGCACATGGTAAAACCGCTTTATTGACTAATTTTAAGTCCTGATTAAATCTCCATTCCTGACGTTCCCCAGGCAACTTTGCCTTTTTCACATGAAATATTGGTGAGCGAACTGGAGAATCATTACAGGGAACAATGATGCCGACCTTTTGTAGCACTACAAAAACTGGTTTTATGCCCTCAACTGCTTCAGGTTTAAAGGGATACTGTTTTTGACAAGGACGAAAGTCAGATTTTGGAGTAATAACAACTGGTTCACACCCCTTAATTAGCACTACATCATATTTACTTTTAGGCCAAAAATCGTCAGGGACATTAGATAGCGCTTGCGGTAGTGAAGACAGATCTGTTTGAGATAAAAAAGCATGCTTCAAAATTTGGATCTGTGGTCGGAACCAATTCCACAGTTTTTCTTTTACAGTGCACTGTACAATGAAACAACTTTTTGAATGCTGACATGTGCTCAGAAAACATTATATTTGGGGCAGCAGGTGAAGTAATCCAATCAGTCTTATTTTTACACGCATGAATAAATGACCCTACATCATTCCACTCCACATTTTGCGATTTTGCCAAAGGAATGTGTGGGCAGGAATCAGGAACACAAAAAAAAACTGTCTCTGGACAGCCAAAGCCGCTGTGTGTATGTTCCAAAACAAAGCAGATGTTGACAGTTTCTGAGAAGGAGCGCGGAACCACCGCCTTTCATAGTCACAGTCAGCTCCTAATGAAACATTTGAAATGCAGCTTAATTCATCATGCTGTTTAAAATCGGAAAAAGGAGAAATTAAAGTTGTCACTTCTGCAAGAAGTTGTTGTGAAAGAGATGAATTTGGAAGCTTCCATTCATATACATAGTTAATATCAGAGGAGTTAAATTACACAGCTGTGTGAGTCCAATCAGAATGTGATGCAACTTTTACACCCTCCGGTGTTGAAACAAGATCAATGCCTAATTGACACATCAAATCTCGCCCAATAAGATTTACTGGGCACAAATCTGACAACAAAAACGAATGTTTAAAAGAGAATCCTTGAGGGGTTTTACACACAATAGGAGTGGTAATCCTCTCCTTTACTACCTGACCTGAGGCAGATACTGAATAGACATAGTTTCCACTAAGTTTTGGTGAAATATTAAATTCTTTTTTTCTCACAATTGAAGATGTTGCTCCGGAGTCAACCATAAAGGAAACTTTTTTTCCTGAAATAGTCAAATCAAAAGTAGGAAAGGCCTTGTAAGCATCAGATGCAAAATGAGCATAAGTTTGTTTTTTCAAGCTAAATTTCTCCTCCAAGTCAGAAATTGCATTTAGAATTTTGTCAAATATGTCACTGTCAACAAGCAGTTCTTCTTTGCCAGAAACAGGAAAAACACGAGACTCATTCAAATTCTCACACTCAGCAAGCAGCTTTTCATTGCAAGGAGCAGGATCATTGACATTCACACAAGTGTGTGTGTGTGCGCGTTACGTTACCCTCTGTTGAGTGCACCCCCTGAGCCGGTCCGTCCTCGCACCACCAGTCTGCCATAGCCTAGTGTAGCCTTGTCCTCACTGAACAGTTCTTCATCCTCATGCACAAGAATTTCTGCTTCCTCCTTGGAAGGAGCCTCTGCTCCTGCTGCAGCCGCTGCAGTCGTTGTTGTTGATACAGGCTGCGTTGAAGATTGAGGGGTCCCAGCAGCTGACACAGGTACCACTTGTCGTGGTCCTGGAACCGGGTAGGTGTCGAGGTCCAGATCCAACACAGAGAGAGCACTCAAGTCCGGGTACAGACGTGTGGGAAGAGAAGAAGGAGAATTATGAGGTGGGAGTTTAACTCCCTTTGTTTAAGATGCAGTCACAGAAGCAGAAACATTTTCAGATTTGATCATAGAAATAGACGCATTGTCACGTCGCCCCGCTATTTCCCCAGAATCATCCTGATATCCAGCCATTTGTTTAGCATTTTTCAGTCTTTCCCTATGGTCATTTTCTTTCATCCAGCATTCCAAACTCTCTTTATGTTTCTTAGGTCTGGCTACTGGAGGACGTTGTAACTTTGAAAAAAACACAATGAGAACAGATTTATGAAAAATGAGTGAGGTGTATTGATATTTACATAATTTACAAAAAAAGTCCATTAAGACAGTTTAAGTAGCCCTGATTCCTTTGTTCAAGGAGTTAAATTAGTCACCAGATGGTGACAGCACAATAATCCAGATGCGTCCAGAGGTATCCAGTCCGAGGTAAAGGCAGTGTTATGATGGTCCGAATTTTCCTACCGAATTGGTGAGGAGTTTGCAGAAGATTGTGTGTGCTTGGTGCAGTGGGTCTTTCTCACCAGTCTTGTGACATGATCAAAGTCATGGACCAGAGACCAAAAAAAAAAAACCCTGGGATGGGCACCTGGCCTGTACAAAAACAGACCATCAACACTGGATCCGTCAAAACAATTTTCTCATGTACATGTTAACTTATTTTCTTTACACTCAAATGAGCCTCAAGTGCTCATTTCAGTATTTACTGGTCAGTGGTTTCTAATTAAAATAGTTTAATCAACCATCTCATTCCAACCAAATATACCTGGATCGTTTGTTTTGGGATCCCAACCACGCCCTGTAAAGCTAGTGCTATTATTGAACATGAAACAAAATAAATTCACCAGTTCCCCTTTTCCCCTTATTGCAGAGTGATTGGAACAACAACAACATAACCACACGTCTGCAGGTTGAAAGATACGTCAGGTTAAAAACAAGTAGAACTACTAGAAGTTTTTTTTTTAAAACAACTAGCTGTCAGAACACTGTCAGAACACTCGGCCAATCAAATCAGCCCAGCAGACGCCATGCAGAAAGCTCTATTAGAACAGCAGACTCTTCTTCAGAACCATGAAACGGCACTGAAGGAACTGAAAAAAATTCAAACCGAAATTAATCAAGCTCTCTGGTCTCACCCAGGTAATACACAATTTTATGGCGCCTAATCCACCTCCTGAACCAGTTCCTGTGTCTCCTCCTCTGCAGCTTGAAGCACCACCAGAAATCCGACCATAGCCTTCAGAAAAGTTCTGTGGTGAGCTGAGTAAATGCAAGGGATTTTTGCTTAAAGTCTCAATCATGTTGAACTTTTCAGCTAGAGATTACTACTACGATGACAGGAAAATTGCCTGTCACCTCCCTGCTGAAAGGACGAGCTTTGCTCTGGACCCAGGCCCGATTCCTTGATCCCTCCTCCTACGTTGTGTCCTTTGTTGACTTTATTAGGGAATTTAAACAGGTTTTCTGCCTCGAATCTGACAGGTCTGCAGATGCACGAGAGCTTTGGAACCTTAAGCAGGGTGATAACTCTGTAGCTGATTTCTCCATTAACTTTCGCATTAAGGCTGCTGCATCTGGTTGGAATCAGACTGCTTTAAGAAGTGCCTACTATCATGCGTTAAGGGATGAAGTGAAAGATGAACTAGCCACCCGGAAGGAATCGTCTAACCTGGATGAACTAATTGCTCTAAGCATCCGTCTGGATCATCGGATCCGAACCCGCACCAAAGAACAGGGTTGGAAGAACCCTCCATCCAAGCCACTCTGTGTCAGCGTTCCTCATCCTGTGACTCCATCTCCTGAGCCAGAACCCATGCAGGTGGGCCGCACCAGACTCACTCCCGATGAGCGTCAACGCCGAATCTCTAGTCATTTGTACATTTATTGTGGTTCTCTTGGTCATTTTCTTGATAACTGTCCTATTCGTTTAAACCTTCTGGTCCGCCAGGCGAGGAGGTTGGCGGACCATTATGTTACCGATAACGACTCTCCTCGCTTAACTTTACCAGCAGCCCTGTTTTTCCAGTCTCAGTCAGTTACCCTTGTGGATTCGGGTTGTGAACAGAACCTCATCGATCAAACATTAATTGAACAACTGGGTTTAGAGACAGAACCCCTGCCTGTCCCTCTCCGCGTTACAGCACTAGATGGAAGAAAACTGCCCCAGATTACCCACCAGACTAAACCCATTCATCTGATCATTTCTGGAAATCACTGTGAGACTATAAATTCCTTGTTTTTCCCTAAGCCAATCTACCCATCGTTCTGGGTTACCTCCGGTTAAGACTACACAATCCTCATATCAATTGGAAAGATAAAAACATCCAATCCTGGTCAGTTTCCTGTCACTCCACCTGTCTCCGTTCCGCCGTTCCCCCAGGTCCATCTCCAGCAGAATTTCAAGAGGTGGATCCCTGCGATCTCTCCAGCATCCCCTCTGAATATCATGATCTCGCTCCTGTTTTTAGTAAATCCCAGGCTCTGTCTCTTCCTCCTCACCGCCCTTATGACTTTGCCATCAACCTTTTACCTGGAGCTCCATTGCCCTCAAGGCGGCTCTACAATTTCTCACGCCCCGAAAGAGAGGCAATGGGGAAGTACATTAAAGAGTCTTTAGCTACAGGTATTATTCGCCCTTCATCCTCTCCTCTGGGGGCCGGTTTCTTTTTCGTAGGAAAGAAGGATGGTTCTCTTAGGCCCTGTATTGATTTCAGAGGGTTGAATAAAATAACAGTAAAAAAAAAAGTATCCTCTGCCTCTGCTCTCCTCGGCATTTGAATCGGTGCATGGTGCCATCCACTTTTCTAAACTGGATCTGCTGTTTGTTTTTGTTTACCTGGACGACATTATGATCTATTCGCAGTCACTGAAGAATCACAAGAGGCTTGTCCTTCTGGTTCTCCATAGGCTTTTGGAGAACAACCTGTTTGTTAAAGCCAAAAAATGTGAGTTCCACAAACCATCAGTTACCTTTCTGGGTTTTTTTCTTGGGAACGGACAGGTTCGGCTAGATGAGGGGAAGATCGGTGCGGTTCTGGATTGGCCCACTCCTGAGACCCAAAAACAGCTTCAACGGTTCCTCGGCTTCGCCAACTTCTATCGACGTTTCATCCACAACTATAGTCAGACTGCCTAACCTCTCACCGCCCTCACGTCTACCAAAACCCCATTCCATTGGACTCCAGAGGCTGAAGCAATGTTCTCACGGCTAAAAGCTCTCTTCGCCAACACACCTATCCTCGTACAACTGGACCCCACTAAACAATTCATCTTAGAGGTTGATGCATCTGACTCTGGCGTAGGTGCAGTACTCTCTCAGGTTTCTTCATTGGATAACAAAACACACCCTTGTACCTTCTTTTCACGCAGACTGTCACCCGCGGAAAGAAGTTATAACCCTGGGGACTGAGAACTACTGGCTATCAAGTTAGCCTTGGAGGAATGGCGTCACTGGCTGGAGGCGATGAGCATCCCGTTCTGGTCTGGACCGATCATAAAAATCTGTCTTATCTTCAATCCGTCTGAAGGCTCAACCCCCGTCAGTCCCGCTGGTCCTTGTTCTTCTCTCGGTTCAATCTCTTTTTTTTGTGCTTTTTACGGCTCTAGTGGCTCGTTTTTCTGACAGTAGGCTGACAGGAAAGGGGGGATGAGAGAGGGAGGGAGAGACATGCGGGAAGGACCAAAGGCCGGATTCGAACCTGGGTCGCCCGCATCGAGGACTAAGGCCTCCGTACATGGGTCATGCACACTAACCACTGTGCCACCTGCACACCCCTCTCGGTTCAATCTCTCCATATCCTATCGCTCAGGTTCCCGCAATGTGAAACCGGATGCCCTTTTCCGTGTGTACTCCCCTGATGATTCAGAAAAGTCTCCTGCCACCATCCTACCTCCAAGCTGCACTGTTGCCTCCATAACCTGGGAGATCGAGGACCTCATCAAAAAAGCCCAATCATCCAAGCCAGCTCCTGCTTCCTGTCCACCTAACAAAATCTTCATTCCAGCCTCTGTTCGAGCCCGTTTCCTCCACTGGATCCACGCCTCTAGATTCTCTGCACATCCTGGCATCAGCCGCGCCGGTACCCTGGTCAATCGCAGGTTCTGGTGGCCATCATTTTACAAAGACGTCTTATGTTCATGCTTGCACCATCTGTCAAGAAACAAGACCTCCAACCATCCACCTTCCGGTCTTCTACAGCCACTTCCCATCCCCAGTCGACCTTGGTCCCATATATCCATAGACTTTATTACTGGCCTTCCCCAATCCAAGGGCATGACCACCATCTTTTCTATAGTTGAGCAGTTCTCCAAGGCATGCCACTTCGTTCCTCTCCGTAAGCTTCCCACTGCCTTCCAGACCGCCCAATTGCTTATCAAACACGTTTTTCTGTCTCCATGGAATTCCCCAGGACATCCTCTCTGACCGTGGTATTCAGTTTATCTCCCAGGTATGGAGAAGTTTTTGCAGCGTAACAGCTCCTGGAGTCTCCGTTAAACTTGAGCCAACCTGTCCTGTCCTGAAAACCAAAAACTACCTCTGAACAGTAAGACCAATCTCAAACGTTCTGCTACCCTGTTTTCCTACCCGCAGTGAACTCATCAGTCTGCTTACTTCCCAGTGAAGCACTCCTGCTGGTGTTTCCTCCCAGAACCTGGCTTTGGTCCCACTTCCCAGCTATTTCTTTCCTAATAAACATCTTAATCTTATAAAGCTCTCCTGTGTTGGTGTTCTGCATGTGGGTTTTACATCTAAAAAACCCTAACACTAGCAACCTTACCTGCGTCAGCATCAGACAGCTCTCCTAATGAAGCTGCAGCTTGTCAGCCTTATATGCAGCAGCTGTCAATTACTGGCGTGCAAGTGGTCATTTAACCAAAAAAATAAAAATAAAAATCTCACAAGAACAAACATAATAATGTTTGTTTATCCTGGGCAGGAGAAGTTTGGGAGAAGAGAATTTCTAAATAAATCTTTAAATAAATAAAAAATAAATATAAATTAATCCAACATAAGAAATGGAAAAAATTATCCTGGTTACATACAGCACTTTGTGGCAGCTGTGTTTGTTTTAAAAGGGCTCTATAAAGATAGCTTAGTGAAGTTGACAACTGGCTTAATTAATAATTTACCATAATAATAATATTTATTACCATCTCTTTGTACATAAAAATATTTATTGTGACTTTTCATCTGCCCTAAGAGGTTTTCTTTTTAAAAAGACATTATAGGGTTTGAACTGTAGTTATCTGTTTGGTTCTAACCTTTCTCTGCTGATTCTATTAGTCTCACCTTTAAAATCGGGTTCTCCCAGCTCCCTTCTAAAACGCACCATAACTGTCCCACTCAGGGGCTGGGCCAACCTTTGCAAAACAGGGAGGGGGATTCTTTGCTTGAATCACTCCTTAGACAATACAAATGAAAATGGTCTCAATTAATCCTATTTGCAACGCTGACAGTGTTAACCAGATGATCACAACGTAATTGATTGTGATTGTTTTGAACAATCACTACCAAAGACAACAAATCACACTTAAAACTGGATTCAATGATAGAATAGTAAGTTTAGCTCTAGCTCACCAGCAAGTTTTAAACCATCATGCAAGGTTGTCCCTCCAATGTAGTCAGATCAGAGCTACAGGAAAAAAAAACAATGAGATCAGGATTGGAGAACAGATTTTGCTTGGAGCCATGGGGCTGTAGCTGTGTTGCACCTACATGCCTAAACAAACATAAACCAGAGCAGTACGTGTTGTATATAGGAAACGCTTCTGTGGAAAGTGTATTCCCAAAATGGAAGGACATTCATTGCAGTTCTTCAAAACTGATTAGAACGAAGTGGAAGCTGCCTTTTACGTTGAGCTTTAAGCCAATCACAGCAGTAGTAGAAGTTGAGACGTATCACATTCTTCATTTGTTTCACAGCAAGCTGAGTTAACTGATAAATTAAATTTGGTTGGGAGGAATGCACAAACATCACGCTCATCAACAAACACTCAAATTGCGTCTTTTTGCTCATTTTTCAAAAATAAATAGAGGGTATTCCAGCTAAACCAAAATGAATAGCGCAGTCTACAATACATCCAATGGAGCAGCCATGTTTGCTGTGCTTCAGCCTGGTTGGCGTCATACACCTTTCTATATTTCATTGGATTGAAAGATATCTGTATTTAAGGCTGATGCATCTGTTGGCTTCTGGCAAGATGTATTTTTTCAGTTAATGAGTCCAAAAATCCATCCATACATCCATCCAAGTGAGAGAAAATGAACCACAAACAACACTTCCATAAAATAAGAGGGATCTATACAAATCACCTGGATATTTCTGTTTAATTAACCTTTATTCTCGGCTCAAATTATCTGAGTTATTGGAGTTATTGAATTAACGAGTTATGGTTTTAACTTTCACCGGTCATTTTAACTCAGCAGAAAGTTCAACACATTGTGCCAGGAATTAGGTGCTTCATTGAAAAACTTCTCCATCTCCCCTCCTCCATCAGTTCTGTATATACCATTGCTCCAGGTGTTCTTCTATTTGTACTGACAGACTGTTGATTAGTCTAAGCACTGCTGCCAGCAAGTGACTGGAGGCTTGTTTATTTCTCAAATGTAAATAAAGACACTCAGAAAATCCATTTTGCCTCTTATGCCCTCTCACACCTCCATGTATTGCCTAAGGGAAGTGGCCCCCACTAATTTAGAAATACTGGGTTAAGGTACGTTTCAGAACTACATCTTAAAAACAATTAGACAAATTCCATCTTGATATGAATACAATTTTTCAGTGAGTAGAGGTTTTGCTCCAAGTTTACTGTTTCTGCAAAGAAAAGATGTTTATATGAAACAGGTAAATGGTGAAACACATATAAAATGAATACATGCAGATGATTTAGTCTCCCACTCCAAAACAGACCAGCATCATAATTCATGTTTAAAAAAATCGAATTATCATACTATAATTCTAAACCTTTTATACATGTTTTTGAGTGCTGATTTTTATTTTACTTACCTCAGAGCAGTGCCTTTCTTAAACTACTTTCCATTTCATAGAGACCCTCATCTTGTCCACACAGCAGGAGACAAAACGGTTCATATGCCCTGTCACATCTGTTCCTGCATGCTGGATGTCACCTCCAGTTACATGCAGCTTGGTTTACTTTATGAAAATGCAATTATAACTGCAGATGTAGACATCTACTGTGGGATCTGCTACTTGTTTAATATCCTCATATGTCCCATCATATTCATGCAATCTAATTTTCTTTGAAGTGAATCTAAAATCAAATCAAATAAATTGAATTTGAATGCCCAATTTATTCTTTCTTTGAATAAGGACACCCTGTGTTTAATTGAGTTTCTTAAAGGTGAGACATATTTGACATGGTGTATGACTCAGACTGTCATCGTCACATCCTCCATTCTAGGTGTGATTATTGACTACAATATCTGCTGGAAGCCTTAAATCAAACATGCCCAGACTAGACTATCTAGAGGCATCAAAGTACTTAATAAAGCAAAACATTTTCTGAGTTATTAAGCATTACACTTTTTCTTCTGTTCACTGACGCTATCATACCTGGACTACTGTGTTGATAGCCTACAGGATATCACTCTAATCTGCTGCAAGAACAGCCATCCGGAGAGTTCATTAGGCTGGTTATCATGTCCACACTAATCCATTATTCAGATTTAGATTTAGAACTAGAACACTTTATTAATCCCACAAGGGCAATCCGTTTAAGCAGCACAGAAGACAAACAAAAATAAGCATAAAGCATAGTAGAAAAAATTAATCAATAAAAATGACAGGGAGCTTTGTGAATGGTAAATGGCCTGTACTTGTATATAGAGCTTATTTAAGTCACAAGACTTGACCAAAACACTTTACACTACATTCAGTCATTCACGTATTTACACACACGCTGATTATGGCAGACTGCATTGTAGCCACAGCTGCCAGTGTAGCTGGCTCACTGACAGAAACGAGGTTACCGTACACCGGCGGCACTGGGCCCTCAATAATAACAGCTCAACTGACTTTCCATGGCCTGACCTCCCTAAGGCCATGCCCCAACAACCCGCAACAAGAACAACAGTCAAAGTTAGTCCTGATGGCGCCTTAGGGAACCCTCCAGCACTGTCAGCACATACACATCCATCAGCTGAGGTCATTTGCCTGGACATCAAGGCCTGGACCCTGGAAAGTCTTCAACATGAACTCAATGATGAATTTCTAAAAAATTCATCCAGAGTAAAACATTCTACAAACTTTTAGTGTATTGCTAAGACAATAAGGGTGGACTTTGATTTCACATCAGAGGATCACAGGATTTCTTTATCACCTACTCATTAAAAGGCTGCAATATAATAAGATTGATGTGTAACCTTTTTGTAGGCCAATAAACTTTATATACCAAGAAGTTAAAATGGATGGATCTAGATTAAAGCATACCGTATGTTCACGGTATGTTCATGGTCTATACAAAGGCCAAACCTAAATTAAATTTGGAAACTGCCATAAAACTTGAAAATTATACAAACTTTCAGTTACTGAAACAAAACATTAGAACCTCTTGAATCCCAGCCCTCTATTTCCCACCCTGAGTATTCAACGTTCATATTAATCCTTAAAATTGCTTATGCTGATTGCAATAAAGCTATGCTTCCTTACAGTTGCTCACCAACACAAATAAAAGAAAAGCCTAAATCATCAGGCCCTTAATCTGACTCCATAACTTCATTTTGTTACTGTCAAAGAAGGGCAGTTTGTTTAGGTTGTCTGTTTTCTTACTAGCAGTAAATATTAAATCCATCCACCAGAACACAAGAATTTCCAACATTTTTTATGCATAGAAACCTCCCATCATGTAAAGAGAGAAAGTTCTGTCTTTGTTTTTTTGTCTCATGCAAAGCTCACCTGTGTAGCAGTATCCGTGCAGGACATGGTCAATATGTGCAGCTCTGAGCTGAAACTGGGCCCCTTCTCACTCTCCCCACTGAGCTGACACTGATTTACTTTAATTTAATTCACCCCACTCTTAAGGGACACTCAGATAACATTAATTAGGTTTTCTCTTTTAACTTTATAATACTACCCTTATGTTCATGCGGTATTCCATCGAATCAAGTCCAATTGTCTGTCTGTGTCTAAGTAAACATCACTTGGCTCTCTGTGTGTCAGACCTTCTGTCTGACCATGTCTCTCTCATTTCCACACATACACATTATTCTTCACCTTTATCCAAACCCACAGTCCTGACAGAAGCTTTTTTTCACTGCTGCACATAAATGTTTTCTGACACATAATCTGGATGGCAGTTATGGATATAGTCCATCTTTTAAATCTGCTTCTGAGAGCTGAGGACTGTTGCTGCGATGGCTGTATAATTACAGCTGACAGCCAGGAGACAGACAATAAAAGCAAAAGCTGCACTGTGGCTTTTATCTATGAGCACTCAAAATACATCCAGTGGAGTCATCCATATCCTGGCCAGACGAAAGCACTCTCTGACTCTACTTTGGAATCAAGATATTTGTGTGGCAAATTGCAGCCCCACAGTTAAAACTGTGTATTTTCTCTCTATGTACTTTTATACTAGAATGAAAGGTGATAGAAGGTGCACACACTGCCGGTAGCTGACCACTGGTTCTAAAGATAACTCAGTGAGCAGAATTTAAGCTTTAAACTTAATAGAATCATATTAGGAACCAGAAAGTATTTAAATTTTGAAGTTGTGAATAACTCATTAGATTTTAGGTTATGATTTTTTTAATAAGAAGCAGTTATCAAATATTAGTTGGACTTTCAAAGGGAAAACTTGCTATCGGAAAAATTTAACTTTAAAAATAAAAAAGTGCCATCTTATAAATATTAGAGTGACCGGATATAAATAAAATAATCATTATTTGAAATTGCAGATTTTTACATCCTTGCAGAATGTTTTACTTTGCATCTAACCAATCCCTAAGTGTTGGGATCCGGGGTTCTGTGCTTTCCACCTTCCTCCAGCAGAGCGCGCCGTGGGTCTCCTGGGCTGGAGCCCT
>JAUZNJ010035493.1:0-12238 GCA_034780135.1 Jordanella pulchra
ATTAAAGAGGACATACTGAAGGAGATAAAAGACATTTTATTTTACTCTGCTACGTCGGATATGTGGTCAAATTCAAAAAAAAATTAATTAATTAATTAAAAAAAAATCAGCCCCTGTGGTAAGATATTGTCGGCTCGTGCCATCCCAACAGAATCCCATCCAAGAAAAGAAATTTAATCATAATTTTTAATTACATTTTTAGCACAACTGTTGACGGTTCTTTTGGCTTTAAATTAATCCAGTTGGATTCGTGATCCTACTGGGTTTTTTCTATTAGCAGAATTTAAATCTCTTGTTTACAAGACGAGAAGGTTAGATTAGAGAACAGGATTAGAAATAATTCTTTAAAAGGTTACCAACAAATGTTTTTACCTTTGGTAGGGGGCGTTGAAGTTGCAGTGGCAAGGGGTCTCCTCCCAGCATGAGCCCCCCCTGCTGGTGTCCCCTGGCTCTGCTCCTCACAGTAACCAAGGCGGCGCAGAGCATCAGCCAGGGCCGCTTTCAGCAGCTGGATCTCATCCTCCTGCAGCTGCAGCCTTTGCTCCAGATGAGAAACTCTGTCCTCCATGTCCATGTTGCTGCTAGCCGACACCGTGTCATCTGGACAGAAAGTCGGATTTTTTGTAAAAACTTGTCAAACAAGGACAACAAAAAAGAAATAAACAAATGAAATGATTCAGTTACTAGATGCTTTAAGTGAATGAATAATATCTAATAGTTGCAGCTTCAGTCTGCCAGAAGTTTCTACTGAAATCCAACCAGTTTAAATTATTTACAGTCTGAACAAGAGATAAAAGGAGGAAAAACAATGAAAGTTAAACGACACCAGTTTAAACTGACAGGTTGAGGGAAGATGAATTGCATCACGATCTGAGTCAGAGCTGCAGAAGAACAAAGCTTTGTTTGTTTATTTTCTATATTAATGAATTAAGAATTTAAAAATCGTTGGTTGTACTGTGTGGAAATTTCATCTTTCAAACCTTTGGACCTTAATAAGTGCAGCACCATGTGCAAGTTGATGACGCAGGCTGGGAACCTAAACCAGGTGGTCAAAAGTCAACTTTAATCTTATATTGGAATTGTTTCACATGTATCTGGATAAAAACATACTCCCTTAAACTTATTGCAATTACTGATAAAAGTGAGGGGAAAAAAGCAAGTCTTCAATCTATCTTTTACTGCAGAACTATTATCTGGCACTGTGACATGTAAGGAAAAAAGGAGCATTTTTCCTTTTGAAATATTTGTTACATATTTGTTTAGTCAAACATTTTCACTTTAAAACATATGTGCCTGAAAAAAGATCTAAACACCAAATCTATGGAGAGAGGTGTACTAAAAAGTGAAACTATCCACCCATGCAGCAAGAAAATTTCACTTAAAGAGCCTTAAATTAAGATTACAGAGTAAAATTTGACACTTAAAAAAATGTATCACCTGTAAAAGCAAGATAACAGGACGAATGTTAAATGATGTATTATTTATACATTATCCCTGGGCAGGAAGGGGGGGAAGACCCCTCTGAAAATACACTTTAAACTGTTAATCAATAAATAACTTTTACAATAAATTGGAGCAGAAATAAAAAAGCAAAAAACATTCAACTAATTTTGCATCAACGAAGGTTAATATGGCAAAGTATTGAACAGCCTGCACCTGCTGCTTTGATTTTAAGATATTTAGTCACCCTTTTATAAAGACATAAACACACTGACATATGTGTTTAAGTTTATTATTCTATTTATGTCCTTTATAAATGGCAAATTAGAAACACAAAGCTTGTCCTCTTTTGCTAATGTAACATGTACTTCAATATAATTAACATTTATTAACTCTAAATGCAAAAGATTGAGAAGCTTAATATTAGTTTGATCAGACCAAAGCACACAGGTCCATTTAAAGTCCCAGTAGTTTAATAACACAAACAATGCTCACCTTTCTTGATGGTTGACAGGAACCGTTCAGATACCATCTAATGTTTTCATTATTTTTATTATTATTATGATTATTTTTGCCTCCGTTAGCATCCATCTCACTCTACATGGAGGAAAGTTCATCTCCAAGTCTGAGAAACAGGCCGCTATGAAATGTCTGGGACTCAAAGGTTCTGACAAAATATGCTTCAGTTCAATTATATTTGTCTTAGAGTTAAGAATGTGTAGAAAGGATTCCTGTTAACACAACCGTTCCTCATCTTTCTGCTAAATAGGTCAAACTGATTCATAGATTTTTGTAAAATGTCCAAAGTGAGCTTAAGTTTCTGTCTTCATCTGAACCATGGCAGGCAGCACTAAAGGCTGGTCAGATTATGGAAGGAAAACTGCCCAACAGAGATTAATTATTTGACCCGCATCAGCAGATTACAGCCTGGTAAAAACCCCAAAACATGTTTCACACAAACATCAGGACAGCAATGAAACAACACCGCTGATACGACTCGAACGAGGATTCAAACTGCAAAAAAAAGACACAAATAAATATAGTTTTTGCAGTTTTTTGTCTTTTCTGCTAAAATTTTAAGATCATCAACTTATTAAATTATCTGTTAAAAAGAAAAACTACAAACAGTAAAATGAGTACATTTTAATTTTTTTCTGGTTAATATTCCAATGTAAAAATCACTATTTTCATCTCCTAACATCTGCTTTATGTTAGACCTCCTTCGGGTCGGAAGATCAGTTTTTATTAGTTGCTCCAAAAACAAATCAATGATCCCACCCTCTGCCACTGCACTGAAACCATGCATTACCTTTAATATCAAGAAGGCTGACGGACATCTATCAATAAATATTAAAATATAATACTGACATGATGTATTCCTAAAGAAATGCTTTTAATACAAAAAACAAAGAGCTACACGTCAAAGATAAGACCTCATCCTTTTCTAGTTTTGCAAATTATCACATAAAAAACCCACAGGATGTATGGAACAAGCTTGTTTGGACAAATAGGATCAAACATGTCTGTTTGGATTCTGTTTGGAGAAAACCAAACATATCAGCATGAACCTACTGTAACTCCTCTCATGATTCGGGCTGGTTTTTGCAACGAGATGAGATAAGCACCATAAAGTCAGCGATTTAATAGTGAAATCCTCTGCATGAAATAACACGGACCAAAAAAAAAAAAAAAACAATCCAGGAGTCCAATCCAAGACCTAAACTGAACCAAACTAATAAGCTGGGATGACACCTTCTACAAAGTGTCTAGGAATAAACCCTTCAAAAAATCTGAAATGATGTTTAAGCCTTTAATAAAACTAATATGTTCCAGTTAAAACAGATTAAAATGTTTATCGCTAAAACAGGTATAGAGATGTTAAGAAAAATGAGCCGTAGGTTTCTATAAGAACAATTACGTGAGGCTGAGTTAACTTTATTAGCCACTGTGAGCCACTGAAAGCCAATACTTTGCATCCATCAGGCATTACCTCACACCTGTAAGCTGAGCCTGAGCAGCACTGTATATGGAGCACTGTTACTCCTACTGTAATACATTTCCCTGGCAAATGAGGCAGGAAAAGGCTGCAGGGAATTCAAACTTCTTATTTACATGTGATAATCAGGCTCAGGGGGGATTTGCATTGCAGAAGTGACCCGTTCGTCAACAGAATAATGTCCGATTATCTCCAGTCCTCATCATGCTTTCCTGTCCTTTTAAATAAGAAGCTTAGAATGAGATTTTATATGTATATACATATATACACACATATACATACAAGCACATTTTTTCTCTCTCTATATTCTCAAAAAGGAGTACTGAAAACATCCTGAATGATAGTCATCATTTCTTTTTCGGCAAAATAAATATTTTCTAAAGACATCTGTGGGTTTAGAAGTGATTAAAAAAAATTGTAAAAAACAAACAAAAAAATAAACCCTGCAAAATGGCGAACCCAAAACAAAACCAAAGAGAAGAAAGAAGGAAAGAAACTGTTAGAAACGGGCGTGGGAGAGGACAGAATGTTGGTGGGAGGAGATCATGAACAAGAAATATATAATGAAACAGAGCGAGCACAGAAACTGCATGTTTATCTAAACCGCTGTGAACATTTGCCACAGAGTCAAACCGACAAGTCAGCAAACTGGAGGCAAGGTGAGAAAGGAATGTTGTTTTAGTATCATGTGGTTTTAAGAACCAACCTATTTAAACTGAAAAGTAACCCTGAGTTCCACACTGTTTAAGCCCACGTCCAAGTATCTCAATTAACTTTAAGCTCGAACTTTTCTGTTTTTGTTAGGCATCAGCTGGACTCGCTGGTTTGCTTTGGGTCACTTTCACGTCAGTTTAAGGTTACGGACGTTCTCCTTCACGAGAGCAGGAATCAGGACTCAGTCAAATACAGCAAGTAGTCAAGCATCTTACACCATCACACTATCACCACCGTGCTTGAAGAACAAGTAACTAAGGCCACTTAAATAGACCAAACAGATGCTTGAATTCCTTGTTTTGCCAAAGGTGACACAGCTGATTCATACAGATGTTTGGGCTTTTTTCGTCTTTAAAAACTGGTTTAAAAAACTCAAAGTTCAAAAACTGAAAACATTCAAGGGTTCAAATCCATTTCATTATTGTACTAACAATAGCCGCTAACGGATCTTTCTTAAAAATATATCTATATAAGAAAACGACAATGAATAAGACGAAGATCAAACAGCAGGGTTCACGTTCATATCCACCATCTGTTCAGGAGAGCTGCAGCAGGGGCTACTTTTCATCTTTGTCCTTGAATTACCATAAAACACACACACAGTCACAGTGGAGGCAAGTCAGCGGTGTTGCATTACTCTCCCTGTAAACCTGAGGTCACATCTACTTGATATTCAGCAGCAAACAAACTCGCATGCATCAACTTCCCTTTTCTTTAAGATTTCCATCTCAATAAGACAGAAACAGCATTTAAAAGTCAGCTGACATGAAGCTGATTCAGACACATGGCTGCTTTCAGGAAGCACAGAACGAGTGGAGCTGGTGGGTAAAACAAAGGGATGAGTGGAGGGATGGGGGGGTTAGAAGGAGAGATGGATACGGCTGATGAAGCGCTGAGTGATGGAGGCCAGAGTCGGCCGAGGTGATCAGAAGATGGAAGGCTGGTGAAATATTCATGTGGAGATGAAGGTGGAGCTCATCCTGCCTACCTGCCATTTGTGCCACACAGAGATTCTGGTCACTCCTCCTGTCAATCAGTCGGTCCACAGAGCGAACAGATGCTCAGTCAGGCGGGACACTTTTTCTAACTAGAAGCTCTCTGGACTCCCTCCCATCTCCATCTGGAACCAGTGCTGGATCACACACATGCCTCCCCACAAACACACACTCCTCTGTAGCTGAACCACTTCCTCCTCCATCCTTTGGACCACTCCCTCTTCCTCCTGCCATCCCCTCCCCCTCAGTTTTCCTCCTTCCCTCTCCTCTTTATTCCCTCCTCCTTGTGTCTCATTAACCGAAGGCAGGGGGAGTCGAGGCTGACTGGGTGGAGCCTGGCTCAGGGCCACATTCACACAGACTGCATCAGCTTCTGTACAGCCAGGCACCACCAGGACGGGATGCTGCAGAGCCGCAATCTCTGATTAATCACACCCTGGAAGAAAGGTTAGGCACCACATGTAGCCTTTCTAGGTAAATATTATAAAAGGAGAAGCAATCAGCTGGGATTCTTTGCTGCCAGTTTGTCTGGAGTCTGATGGTGTTACAGCCTTTCCCCAACCAATCAAAATAAGATATCACTTGTTTCCCAATAGCTTTAACTAACAGCTCACCATAAAGTTTTTTTTTTGTTTTTTTTTTACGCTTTTATTTTTAAAAATGCCTCAAAACAAGTTTTGTCTGTAAGGAAAATAGATTTATCTTTCAGGAAACCTGCTGGATCAGAGGAGGATGAGTTAAACCTGTTTTATAGCAAAACATGAAATAAAGTAATAAAATTCATTGTAAAAGCACATAATTAAAAAAAAAAAAAAAAAAAACAATCCCACGTGTGTTCCTACTTAAAAAAACACATCAAAAAACACAGTAAGAACATCAGAAGTCTGAGTTTTAAAAAAAGACTTGATCAGTTAAAACTTATCCTGAGAAACACCTGTTTAAACACCGTTTCTAAGATCCAAAGAGCTGCCTGATGCTTTCAGAAACATGGCTGCAGATTGGTATGAGTCTGGTAAGGCTTTAAAAGAGGTCTCAAAAGAACTCGATACCAGCATTCTTACTGAAAAGACAACAGTCCACTCGAGGACATTTAAAATGCCAAGGAAGATCATAATGAGAGAAGACCAGAAGATAAAAAAAGAAGCCAAACACCCTAGAAGGTTATCACAGGACATAGAGGCCAGTCACTTGATATAAAATATCTATGCAATCATGGAGAGACTGAAAGAGTTTTGTGTTTGTGGAAGGAAAGGAAAGCATTGCCCTCAAAGAACAAAAATGAGGCCTTTTGCCTTTATCAAAGTGAGCAAAAACGAATGTAGATGTAGATCAAGGCCTCCAGAAAAATTACCTTTGGATAAATTAGTGCAAAGCTAAATTACGACACCAGAACCGAGGGCATTTTCCACAAAAACTGAATACAATACTCTAAGAAAAGAAACGGATAACTGTGAAGCATATGGGTGGAAGTGTCATGCATTGGGGAGTCTTTACTGTCATGGACTCTGATCAACTCATCATTACAAAATCTATAATAAATTCTACACTGCAAAAACTGTCCATTTTTATTTTCCTTTGATTTGAGCAGGTAAGTAAGAGGATTTACCAATGGAAAAAAATTAAATGTACCCCTAATTTCCCAATAAAGGAAAAGGACACAACTCCATTATCTTATATCAAAGTGAATAATATCTAATTATCATATAAAAAGGACAAAAATACTCAACCCATGAGCAGATCATTTTATTTATACAAGTGAAAAAAGGTGAATAATTGTTGTTTAAGTGCAACGTAATCTTCTGAGAAAATTTCAAGATTAAAAGACCCAAATATTTAATGGGATGTTCTAACATTTTACACATGAATGCATGTTATCCAACCAAAATGGCTGCTCACTGTTACAGCGAACCATTAAAAAGTCTTGCGTCACTTACATTTACAACATACAAGTATATATTTTTTATTATTTTATGCCGGCCTCACATTTACACTCAGGAAGGTAGGGATATCTCGATCCGATATTAATATCGCATATCGGTTAGAAATTAGCTAAAAAAAACAATATTGGATTATTATCGGCCAGTCTCTAAAATTCTCCGATATTTTCATGCTGATAGAAATACTCTGCTTCTGTTAAAGGTTTCTGTAACTTATTGGTTCATTTTACATGGGTCAGTTGTTTTCATACCTTTTGGTGTTGACTTTTGTTCATTGTTCTGGTAATATTACTTTATCAAGCCTTTTCTAACATCCTACAGTATAAAATAAGTAAGAAAAGCTGGTATGATTTGTACTAATTTGGTATCGGGTCAATGCAGCTATCAGATAATTTTAAGCTACAATAGTGGTGTCGTATAGGCAATGAAGAAGTTGTACCGGGACTCCCCTACAGAAAAGTATCAGCCAGTTGCTGTTATCAACAGTAAAAAAAAGGCTAAAATTTCTACAACAACCAGTTATCGCAGCTTAAAGCCCTGTTAACAAAATGCCAGAGAAACTAGAATTTAATGGATCTATGAACCTAATTCAAACCTAGTCACTACTTCACCTTCTTTATTAACAATAATTCACATCTATGATGCCAGGCTCAGATAAATACACACATATACTGACACAGATACAGAGAGAAAGGAAGACAAGACTTAAAAAGACAAGTAGCTTATATAGACAGATTTCACTTTTCCTTCCCTTAAAAAAACTATTTTTCTACTGATGCATAAATTAAAAGCATAACCGCCCAGTTAAAAGGTAAAAGATATTAGAACAGGCATCTTATTTGTTCGGTATTATTGTTCATTGGTGAAGTGGGCTGTGACTGACAGCTCCTGCAAGTGTAACACTCCACGCACTGCTTCAGTCGTCAGTCAAATCGATCTGAAGGAACAGACTGTTCTCTGCAGGCTGCAGCTTTTCCTCTAAACTGGAAAATGTGCTTCAGGTGAATCTGTTTGTTTCCTTGGAGACACAGATCCTACTTCCTGTTTTTTATTTTTGTTTTGTTTTGTTTGTTTTTTGCCTTTTTTTTTTTTTTTTTTTATAAATCGGGGGCTTTTGCAGGATAAATTTGTGGATGTGTATTCTGGTGAGACATATTCTGCAGGCCTTCTTGGCATCTCAAACACACAGATAGAAAAAAAGAGAAAAGCATCAAAACCATCAGCAGACACTGAACATTTAACATTAGAATGGTTTTCACTGCACTGCCGGACATTAATTAACGATTGATTTAAAAGTGTGTCAAAAGCAGCCATGATGTGGGATGTGGAGAGTTAATCTGTGAACAGCTCCTATAAACGTCATAAACTCCTTTAATATTTAACCCATAATAGTCCAATAAAACTCATAAACAGCTAATGGGAGCCATGTTGGTCTCCAGCTGCAACCAGGAGTGAGAGGAAAGCAGCTGATCTGACAAAAAGTTTTTTGGTTATAGAGGACAGATGGTTGGTAAAGACAGAGCATAATCAGATGAGACACACAATACCGACTTACCAGCATGCATCATCCTGCTTCTCAGCTTTGTCTATTTAATGCAGCTGTCTTAACATCTAACAGTGTTAATTCTCCTCCTGTTTTCCTTTTTTGTTACATTTGCCATTTAAAATTCCCCCCCAAAAAAAGGAACCATATTTTATCTGAGGGTACAATACGCCTTTAGGTCTCTCACCTCAACTGGCTTTACAATAGCTAACTCTTTTCCATGAATCCAGGCTTCTCAAGGTTCTGAAATTATTTCAATTATCTTGGGCACCATAAAAAAACTCCACCCAGTGAGATGGATGGATAGGAAGACCTCAGCATGTTATGCTAATGTCAGTGGGATTAGATGGACATCTAGGAAGTGTTTCAACTGCCTTAGAGCTTAAGAGGATTTGTTTAAGTGAATGTATGTAATGGGAAGCAGAGTTATTAGAGGAAGTGGTGTAATATTCTGTAGTATGATGAATTCTGGTTATGAGCCTGACAGCAGAGTTCTTAACTAACAGGGGTCACTATTAAAGGTGACCCTTTGACTTTACAGACAACAGGAAGGAGAAATATCCTGACAAACAGCTGGAGACCAAGAACAGATCCTAGAAAGATACCAGAGAGAAAAGAAATTAGCCTTAATGTATCTAGCAGCACAATGGCGATGCAGAAAGGCATCAGCAATGTCGTTAGAGAAGAGACTGACCCTGCTTATCAATCTACAAAGGGTTATATAGTGATTTATTCACAAGTGGAAACCGACTGCAAATTAAAAGTTAATGTTAACGACAGAATTATCAGAAAACAATCAAGGCCTGTTTGGGAGAATTTCAAGAAAAAGGATCTAAAAATGAAGATTGTAAAACAATTTGGGCTTCTTTGATCTGAAAGGAAATGAAAAAAAGTAGATCAATTTTCTTTGGCAAAATTATTTTTCCATTTCCTTGTTTGTTTTTTAACATAAGGCTGCACGTTACCTGGAAAATATTTAATTATGATTCTACTGATAAGAATTGTGATACTGATTATGGTGTAGTTTCATTTGCATGATTCGTCGCTCTTTACCATCACACACCTCGACCACAAAGGAAATACATCTGATGCTATTAAAGGAGGGTAAAAACCTTTCCTCTATCTAAATAAAATGTTCATTTGCATTGCGTCATGGCAAAACGCTCAAAATACTACATACTGTATACTTTTCATACCAGACACTGCATACAAACAAAGACAACATTTATGCACAAACACCTCATGTCACCAATAAAGCACGGCAGTAGAAGGCTGATGATGTGGGCAGGATTTTCAGCCACAGCACCATTTATTTCTAGTAAAAAAAGATGAGAATGCTCATTCATTAGGAGAAGTTGAAGCACACAGATTTTTTTATTTCAAAACAGTCCAGGTTCACTTGTGGGGATAAGATAGCTGAAAGTCAGATGAATGTACTACTTTTATCAGTGATGCTGAAACGTGTTCTTCATATGTCACTTTTTAAGATGTCGTTCACAGCCGGGTTCTGGAGTTTCACACAATTCTTTATCGTTTGTAGTTTTATTTCTGTAAAATAGGTTTCATCTTTAAATCTAGAAACTTAAAAGTTTTGGGTTTTTTTTTTGGGTTTTAATAATTAGATAAAATCAGATATCCAATGATGATAAAGGAAGAGGATCTTAGGTCGAACATCTGACCTCCCCCTGCAGGACCAGCTGTAACTTAACAAGTCCGTCCAGAAAACTGATATTCTCTTTCTGCTCTGCAACTCACAGTCAGCCCAGTAGATTCTGATCATTTATTTGAGATGATATGTATTCTTAGACCTTCAGAAGGGTTGAAAACCTCAATACTCCCCAGACTGATCATGTCGGAGCATCACAGCTCTGCTCAGGCTTTCACCGCCCCTCGCTGTCTCTGCACCTGTCACAGAGTTGGCCCGTCTGTGGGCTTTAATAATAAGTTCTGGCTTAGAAAGTTCAAGAATGTACAATTCACACACCTTGAACTTTTTTATATTTTTATCATGTTGCAAGTAGAGGATAACTCTGAATAAGAAGGACGACACATATAGTACAACTTGACCTTTTCAAAAACACAAATCCCAAAAAACATGCCCAAAAATCGACCTTTGACCCAAAATGGCCCTGTTCCTATAGGTTTAGAGCATACCTTTTTTATGATTGTGGGAGCTGTACATGTGTAACAAATTTCAAAGCTCTGCAACTTTTCTCAGTCTTACTTTAGGGGGCGCTGTAGAGCAGTTTGGCCAGGCCAATTTTTAATCCCAAATAATAAAATGAATTTTGGTGGGGGGGGGGTAATTTACTATAAAGTTCAGTGAGCTTTTCAATATGTTAAAGCTTTCAAAAAGTCGCTTCATTTGTCAGGACAAAATAAAAAAAAAAAAAGTAAATAAGTTGAAAATAAACACTAAAGATACAACAGGCCTTTGCTGCCTGGGCCTTAAAAGTGTAACCCCCAAACAGTGTTATACAGCTAAATAAAGGCCGGTGCTTCAGATTGCCTTAAGATGATAGGTAGTGAATAACCGGAGTACATCTCTGTAATCTCTTGTATTTGTTTAACAATGTAATATCCAATAACATTTAGAATCTTACTAACAAGTAAAATGTCATCTCAGTATAAAAGTCTCAGGGTTTGATAGAGAACATGAGTGAACAAACAATATCATGAAGACAAAGAACCTAGCAGACAGTTCAGAAAGAGGGATTTAGAGATGTTTAAAGCAGGGTCAAGTGGTAAAACAGTCTCAAGCTTTGGAAATGTCACTGTTTTCTGTCTTCTTCAAATCATGTGGTGAACATGCTAAACGTGTGGGAAAAAAAAGTTGTCTGATCCAGTGGGTAAAAAATGGAACTGCATGTGAGGAGAAAACAAGGTTCACCTGAGGTTATCATGTGCTAGAATGGCCCAGTCAAAGTAAAGTTGGAACTGTCTGTATTTAGTTGTTTTACAACAAATAAATGCCTTTGATGACTAAAAGAGATGCACTTCTAAGAAGATAAATCAGAGACAATTTGAAGTGACATTGAATGTGAGATTTGGAATTAAATTTTATTTAGAAAAAGGTAATGTATTTATTTTACTTCCACTTTACAATGATTGGGTACTTTGTGTTGGTCGATGACATAAGGTCTCAGTGCTGAAGATTGTGGTTGTGATGTGAAAAAGCTTATGACACTTTCAAAGGCACTTTACTGTACCTGTTCATAACAGCGGCTTCAAACTTCAACACTTAATTTAACTGTCAAAGTCCTCCTTCGATGCTATATGATAAATACCCAAATTCTGACAGAGGATATTTGCATGCAATGCCCACAAGAAAATCCAGATATCAAAGATACAGACATGCATGCCTGGGAGGAAGAAGAGGTGACAAACTCTATGATAGGCAGAACTCTGCTCTAAACTCTGCTATACTTTAAACGAGATGTTCAGGATGTCCTCCCATTCATGACGACGCCTCCGTTAAAGTAACAGCCAGTGATTGAACAGCAGGTTCCAAACCACGATTATTTCTAGCACTTGATTGAAGAGAACTTTGTTTTATTAAATGTGGCATCATGGAACCTCCCGGGAGGCATTTTTCAACTGAGGTTTGATTGTT